>VZTG01005281.1:1346883-1373549 GCA_013397845.1 Melanocharis versteri | reverse complement strand
CAATCGAGAGCAGAGCCCCTCCCCGCCCCCCAGCCCCGGAAGGCCGCCAGCCCTGGGCCGCTGCCACCACCCCCAAGCCGTCCAACCGACTGGAGCAGCGAGCCGTGGGCAGCGGTTAAAGTTTCACTTTAATCCGTTACAAGCACAGTGGATGCAAAGCGCACAAACCGGCCTGACGCACGGGCAACAGCCGAGGCCGGATGCGGGCTGCGGGCACTGGCGGCTACAACGCGTTCGGACACACAGTGCAAATGCGCCGGCAACACCCAGCGCCTTCTCCTTCAACCCCACGCTTGGGTGCCAAAAGTTACCGACGATCCCCGGCGGGGCTGAGCGCTCACCCCGCTGCAGAGAGCAGCTGGCGTGCAGCCGCAGCAGGCCGGCCGCCTCACGGCCCCTGCCAGGCCGCCCCAGGCCCGCGCAGCCCTCGGCCTCACGGAGCCGCCGTGCCAGCCCCGCAGGCGGGCTGTTCCCTGCAGCCCTTGGGAGCGGGCAGCTGACAAGCCACTTAGGGAATGTACAGGCAGGGAGCTCCGACAGTGCTGCGGACCTCCACAGCGACAGCCAGCCATGCTGAGGAGACACCCGTGAGCGGTTCCAGGGTGACGACTTACAGGACCCGTCCTGGTGTTTCTTCACGCTTACGAACTTCCACACACTGTTTAAATGTCTCATTTCTACTGCATGCGCACAGAACGTCACATCCAGCTATGGACTGTTTATTGCCTATAAATGTGAAGTGTAACCTGAGGGTGCTGGCACAGTATTGCTGCTTTTGGTAAGTGAAATATTAGATATTTTTAAGGCAGGTGCATTTTAGTGGTTTTCAAAGTGGCAACAAAGGAGGGAGAAGTGCATAGGGAGAACAGAAGGATTACTGGAGGCAGGAAGAGAGAACTGCTGCTTCCAGAAAATCTAGAATACTGGAACTAGAACACAAAGCTGGGCAATGGCATACGTGTCCTCTGAGAAGGCCTAGGCACATTTTGATCCCGGTTCTCAGTTTGGATTAGTTACCTACCACTTCAATTCACACTCAGAGCACACACAGCCTTACCACTATTTGAACAGGAGGCTAAGACCTCTAATCAAGATTAGAGGAGGGTTTAAAAAGGAAGCTGCTTTCTTGCTTTCGCCCACCCTCATCCTCCAAGAAACCTAATAGGTTATTGTCTGATATTCCTTGTCCTTGTTCTGAGTCATTTAACAAAACAAACTTGAAACACCAGCATCTTCATCTGTAAAGTAACCTAATTCATATCAGAGCTTACTGGATGTTCCAGATGGCTTGCCTGTGAGATGTTTATGAAAGAAAGCTTGGATCTGCTGCCAAGCATCTATCTGTGCCTCAGAGTGTGCCTTGGGCTCCCCTCCCCACATCACAGGCTTGCCAATTAGCAGGTGCATGGAGGCTGCACACATCGGGAAAAAGGGAGGTTCAATGTAGTGTCCTGCTCCAGGATAACAGACTATCTCAGGCTTTTCTTTCCCGTGAGCTTGCAAACGTTTGCTCCCCTCAACTGCAAAAAATTCACTTTTCCAGTTGTGATCATCCTGGCCAACAATGAACAAGAAGCAACACTCAGCCTTCTCCAAAGGGATAAAGCTTTGCTGGTCAGGCCCTTCTAGTGGGTTGTTCAATGCATCAATAATATCAGCAATCCCGGACTTGTCGACCTTGATGCGTTTTGGATTGACACCAAGGGGTGGAATGGTGATGTCCTTGTAGCGGAGCACTGCACCCACATTTGCCACCGAGCCGTTGATAAGGGCAGTGGCTGTAATGCCCTTCAGGAAGGAGGCCATGGAGACACACAGGTCACCCCCTTTCGAGTGTCCAAGCAAACCAATTCCTGGACCTTTAACCTGGAGATGAGAGAAGAGAGACCACAAGCAATGAACCATGGCATGCCATTTCTTTAATATATTGCCACGTGTGCAGCTCTTTGTGTGTCCCAGATTTGGACCCCGACTGTAGGCATCTGAGGTCCTGTGTCTGAGGGATCCTGGGCACTGTTCTGTGCTTGATTTATGATCCTAAGCCCCACTGAGACTGCGGCATCATCCTAACAAAGCTACAAGGTTCAGTGCTGAAGCAGAGAGTACAGCTGTGCTTGCAAATGTGCAGTCCCGGATTCACTTTATTTATAATGCAGTTGAGAGAGGAAGAGGGAAAGTGTAGGGGAGGCCTCCTCTGCAATTACTTTCTTTCAGTACAAAATGCTCAAAGTCAGCAATGACTATGATATTGTCATCACTTATGTTAATATATTTCTTATATTCAAGGTTCCCCTATGACATGGGGTAACAGGCTCCACACAAGCTGCTCTCCCGCTTCTATAGGATGCTTGGTATCTAACTCACAGGAAGTAGTCTGAGGTAGCTTACTCATTAAAATTTATCTTAAAAATATAGCCTGTTAAAACCATTTTTCTAAGAGAATTGTACAGTCCCCTGGAGTCAATCCAGAACAGATTACCTTCATTTTCTTTTACACAAGGCAAATTAACTAGAATAGGAAAGTTAAATGACCTTACTGGGTGCCAGAATCCTGTAAGGATACTGGAAGAAGGTTAGCTTATACCACAACTGCTTCAATATCCCAAGACTCTCAGGGGCAAATAGGCTCTGAGACAGCATAAAAATTTAATATCTTCTGTATCTTATCACCAGTGTAATAGGCTTCAAAGCCACTGACTTTGAAACATGGGAAGGGGGAAATTAGAATAGATGGCTGAAACTTTGCAACACATTAAAAACACGGTGAGAATAGCAGTGGAGGTGTTCATGGGAGGCAATGGTACTGTACTGCTCTCAGGGGAAAAAAAAACCGCATGGGGAAGCAATTTTCAGACTTTTTTGGGCAGAGAGGTGGCATGAGCAGTTAAGGTTAAGGTGACTTAAAAGCAGCCAAGACCTTTAACAACTACTCATCTTTCTGAGGTTGAGGAAGGTATTTATTTTCATTCTCCAGAGAAACCAAGTGTTGGTTTGTGCAATTTTAGCTGTCACTCACAGCTACTTATAAGGAGATGCAGAACCAAGCAGGGTTCTCTTCCAAGAGGTGCTGACTTAGAAGGATCCCTAAGTGCACAACTAGCTACTAAAACCCATACCTATCAAATACCATGTTATTTGGTAAGTATTGTATTGTATTTGATAATACAATCACATTTGGAGTGATGTTAACAGCTTATAAAATACGCAGCATCAAATGTGTACTGGTGGACTTCCTTGAGTTTCCTTGGTTTCCCTGAGACCTGGATCACAGAAGGTTACCATGCACTCCACAGCCGAAAAGGACATTAAGTTCTGAAGGACATTCTGAAGAGCATAAATCTAAACTCCCCACTGGAAGTCCAATAAGCCTCTAGGAAACTAGCACCCTAGTTATGACACTGGGTTGAATGGGGTAGAAATTACCAGTATATGACCAATGTGTCACTGTTTCACCTGGTAAGTTCAAAAGGAAGAGTTGGAATAATCTGCCTGAGAACCATTGTAATAGAAGTTAAACATGTAAAACAAATTAATTACAGCCAACTCAACAGCGATGCTATTTTAAGTACAGCAGCTCTGCCCCATCTGCAGTCTGACAGGACCTAACTAATGAGAGTTCACTGTAGTGAAGGTCAATGAACAAACCAACCTGGGTGTGTTGTAACATATAGTTTACAGCTTCTTCAAAATATTCCAGGTGGAATTCCTTCATCCCTTTGGGGAGATCTTCATAGCTGTAGAAAGCCAGAGCCAGCACAGCAAAGCCGTGGTTGGCCAGCAGGCATGCCCTGTATTCAGGGAGTCCTCCTCCAGCTCCATACAAGTCAATAATTCCCGGAAAGGGGCCATTTCCTGAGAGAGACCACATAACAGGACACATTAACCCACATTTTTAAATTTATCTTCCAAATTCATAGGCCTGGGAATGTGTCTTTAAAAAAAAAGTAAAAAAAATTACAGCAGCAGAATGGTATTAAGGGTCCTAAATTACTGTGACAGTTTTTATGAAATGGCTACATTGCTTCAAGATTAAACAAACTAGCACAAATTAGCAGGCCTGCTAATGTTTAGATAACATCAGGGAATAGGCAGCTGGAAGAGAAGGGATCTTTTGACAGTCACAACTAGTTCTCTGTATCATGTAAATTCACTGCAAACGTATCAAGCTCTGCTTCAAAAATATCCAGAAAGCTTCTCCTTAGTGCATTTTTCAGAAAGCTGATCCAAAAAAAATTAATCTCCTGATGGTTCCAGCTTCTCAATTTCAGTGTAAATGTACCTCAGTCATTTATTCTGGGATTAAGAGAAGAAAGTATTTGAAACCAGCCTTGCTTACCTGGTAAGGGAAGCATTACTTTAGGCTCGTCAGGCGACAGGGACTGAAGTCCAGAGCTGAGAGGGATTGTTACAAACTGCTAACAAAGCGTGGAAAGGAGGAGGCCAAGAGGGAGACTTCCATTCCTACTCAGGAGGGAGAGTGAGGCTTCCCTCAGGTGTCTGCAGACTAACGTCAAACATGGGCAACAAGCAAGAACTAGAAATTCACCTCCAGCCTCAGGGAGACAGATGAAGTCAGAGCAGTCAGAGCCCAGGGCACTAGGTGGGGCAGCACATATGATTTTAGCACAGTCATGGAAGAGTTACCTTGGGCAGACAGGGAAGAAATGGGAGAGGGGAAGGCACTTGATACATAGAAGAGCTCCTTGAATACATGGGATTCCACAGACATGCTTGGTGAAAGCCTCTGTATCACAGGGGGAAGGAAAGGTGGGATATGGTGGGGGTGTGGCTGCTACAGAACCAAAGGAATGCAAGAGATGAGGTTTTCTACAGACAACTAGCAGAAATCTGGACAGCTGCTGGAAGGACAATACGGCATTTGTCAGGCAATCTGAAAACCTCACACGCCCTTTTCATTATTTTTTGACAAAAATACTGCCAGGGCAAGTCTGTCCAATGCTTTCCTTGACCTCCTGCTCACAAACAGGGAAGAACTGGGGAAAAATGCGGCAGCAAAAGGCAACTTGGGCTACAGCAATTAGGAAATTACTCAGTTCAGGATTTGTGGAGAGGCTGGAAAGGGAAGCAAGTCTTCTATTTATTCAAAAGAATTAGCACCTGAATTTCCTGGAAAACAGCCAGGTAGAGGAAAGGTACCTTGAAGACCTGACTCCATCTCCCACGGCATTTGGGAACAAGAAGTGTACTGTGAGCAATGCCTTCATGTCCAGTAGAAGTCAATTAAACACACGTGTTTCACCACACGCAGCTGCTCTGTGTGAGGAGTATGGCCAGCAGATCAAAGCTGGTTGGGCTGATCAGGCCACTCCTTGAGGAGTGTCCAGTGCCTACTGGCGAGACGCAGCTCCCCCTCGTACTCTGCCTCGTACGGGGCTCCAGGGCAGCCTGGAGGCGGTCTGGCTCCGGGCCTGGGAGTGCGGAGCCGAAAGTAGAGGCACCGTGAGAAAAGGAGCCCGGCAAGGCCGGTACTCACCGGGGGGCAGGAAAAGCGTCGCCCGGATCCTCCCCTCTCGCACCGGGACTCTCCGCACTCCGTCCCGCAGGAACGCCCGCTCGTGCTGCGCCTGGGCCAGGAGCCGCCCGGGGCGCTCCCCGTGGCCCTCAAACACCTCGAGCTGCAGGAGGAAGGGGCTCAGCACGTCCCGCTTCACCAGCCGCCAGAAAGGCTTCTGGGGCTGCAGAGCCCAGAGCAGCCCCATGGGCTCCAGGCCGGAGAAGCTGCCTCCCGGCAGCGCAGGGCAGCGGGCGAGGTCCAGCTCGCCGTCGTCGCCCGCCTGGTAGTGGGCACTGGCCTGGAAGAGCTCTCCGGTCTCGTCCCGCACGGACGTCCGCAGCGTGACCTGCTGCCGCGGGCCGAGGCCCTGCACGGCGATGGCCAGCGGCTCATCGAAGAGGCTGCGGGCGGCGGGCGACAGGCGGATGGAGGGGGCCATGGAGGAGAGTCCCTGGGCGGGGGCTGTCCCGGGGCTCCACGCGGGGCTGCGGCTCCGTGGGGCTGCGGGCGCGGGGCCGGGCCAGGGCAGCCGCCTCTGCCAGGCGCGGGAGCCGGCCCGGCACAGGGAGCGGGCGCTCACCTGCCACATGGCTCCGGGTCGCTCCCGCCTCTGGGGGCGGATTCTGGGGCAGATCCTCGCGGAACCAGGGCCGGGCTCGGGCCCGAAGTGCCGCTGGCACGCCCCTTCGGGGTGGAGCGAGCCGGCAGCTCCCTCGTCCCACCCGTCTGCTTCCCTCTTGCCCGCCTGCTAATTTTCCTGCTTTCCAGCTTCCATGCATGCCTGCCTCCTCGCCTTCTCTTCTGTCTTCCCCCCCCCACCCCCCGGCCTTCCCCGCCTGTGGGAGGGTTCTTCGAAAGGCTACCGAGTCCCTGACACCCGTCTGGGCCTCGGCGAGCTCCTCGGTGTCCCCCCGAGCTCTCCCGGGCCGGGCGGTGGCTGCGGGCAGGGGACGTGTGGAGAGGACGAGCAGATCTGTTGACGATCCGCCGAGCAGAATCGCAGTCGGAATTCACTGGACAGGGAAGGGCCGGTGTGGGACAGACCGCACAGAGATGAGACAGCTCTGCACAGCAGGGCCGAACTGTGCCGTGCCGCTCAGCCAAGGGACCGCAGCGAGGGCTAGTCCCGGCCGAGACGGGGAGAAGCCACACCAGCCCTAGCTCGCCATTGCTTCTTGTCTCCTTGCCGGCTCTGCTTCTCTGTTCGTTACCCCAAGGCATGGGCAAGGTGGGTTATGTCTCCACCAGGCTCTGCCCGGCCTAGGCAGCTGCACAGCCAGGTGTATTGGGAAGGATGGTCAGGGTGGTCAGGGGCGTAGGAGCAATAAGGGAGGAGCACTTTCACAGACTCCTTAGGTATGTGAGGAAACATCTGGCTCTTCTAGTAATGGACTGTACAAGGACTTAAAAAGAGGGTCATTCAGTCCATCTTACGCAGAGATGGATCTGGTCTAAAAGGAACTGCAGAGGGAGAGCTGTTTCCTTAAGCTCCCAGACTCTTCCTGGGAGATGCAGGTAGGGGTGCCTCATGCTCTGACCTCCTCATGTCTGACTTAGAGATGTGAAAGAGGTGGAAGCATCTAAGGGAATCCTGAGCATTGTCCTAGTTGGGAATATTAAGTGGTCAGAGATACTGGGCAGAGTCTCAGCAGTCTTTAATTCACCATGGAGATTACCCTTTCTCTCCAAACAGGTGAGGTGTTCTATCATGCAACATTTGGGTATGTTTTCTGGTGTCCAGTCCTGCATGTGTGGCAGCTACTCCTGTTGTTGAGAACAACACTCCTTGACTTACACTACTGGATTTGATCATGGGCTTGACCATATGTGGGAGCAGATGCTAAGGGAAAGGATCCTGGAGGCTTCAGCAACATTCCTTCTCCTCCATACTTGGTGACGCAAGAGCAGTGCAAGAGAAGGAAGGTAAAGGGACTATGTGTCCATCTTCTGTGGTCTCCTGTTCCCACCTGAGCAGCATGTGATCCCAAGTTTCTGCAATCTCAAGCTTTCATCCTGGGATGAGAAAGTAGTGAAGTTGCAAACCCTGCTTCTAACCAAAGCACAACAAATGACTCCGTGGCTTTCAAATCTCAGACTCTTTATTACAATTCTCATCCCAATAACAAAGATTAAAATGTTCCACATCATCTAGGAGAAGATCAAAATGGCTGTAAAATCAACAGAAAGTTTTTTTGCATGACATCTTGGGTCCAGAAGTATCCACAAGCCAGAGCACTTCCTTCTGAAGAAGAGAAGGAAAGAAGGCACAAAAGGCAAACGACCTTTCCCAAGGCTTAACCAGAGACAGCCCAGCATCCTGGCTATAGCAGCCATTCTTACACACTTCCAGCAGCACAGAGGTCAGAGACGTTTCCATTTGCAATGAGACATTCACCATAAGAGCAGTGAAATCCCTGCTCTGAAATTGTTATTAGAGAGCTCAGTACGACCTGAGGATAGCACGTGCATGTAGAGACCACAGTGACATGGAAAGCGCTGTCAAGTATTAAAGGAATAGAAGCTACCCAAGAAATGTATCTGTGCATTTTGCACATGACCTGTTTTATCAAAGACGAATGCAAAAAACACCATTCCTTTTCTTGACACTTGAGCAAAAGGGTTGAGGAGGGAACAGAAAAGGCAAACCCATTTCTTTTCTGTGTTATGGCTGTGCAAAGTCATGGAAGACACTGTAGTTGTACTGGTAGAGCTGTGACAATGTTTGACCTGATAAATGTAGCAGAATTTATCAGATCTGGTTGTTCAAAGTTGTGTGTAGCGTGCATGTTATTTGTTGCACATTACTTAACAGGTAAATACTTTTTGAAAAAGGCCTGGATCTGTGACCAAGCATGAACCTGAGCTTTAGAATAAGCCCTGAGCTCCCCACCCAGGACCGCCCACTTGTGATAAACAGGGTGGCTTCCTATGGGGTACAAAGGGAAAAAGGGAGGGTCTATGCAGTGCCCTGTGCCAGGGTAGGAGAGAATCTGAAAATTTTCCTTCCCTTGAGCCTGTAGAAGCTTGCAGACTTCAGTAGCATGATACTCACTTTTGACAATATGGTCATCTTGTCCCACGATGAATAGGAACTGTGCCTCAGCTTTCTCTAGCGGGATCAGGCTTTGGTTGCCAGGGGCTCGAAAGGGATCATCAACGATATCAGAATAATCAAGAATTTTGGAATTGATGGCCTTGGCTTTTTGTTCATAAAAGGTCAAAGTGGGGATGGTTTTGTCCTTGTAGCAGAGAGGTATTGATGTAGCAGCAACAGGGCCATTGAGGGAAGCAACAGCCATGATGTTCTTCAGGAAGGCAGCCATGGCAAGGGACACTTCACCTCCTTTGGAGAAACCGAGCAGGCCAACCCCTGGACCCTTCACCTGGGAGATAGGAGGAAATGCTCATCAGTGCTGAGCTGAAAAGCACGACAGCTGGTTCATGAGGGGGAAGATTGTCTAATGCTGAGAGTTTGCAAAAACACAAGAAGAAAGTGATGGCAATGATCACTTTTCCTTCTGAACAAATGGCAGGCACACCCTCCCACACCCCCCATACTTCCTCCTGACTCTTTATTTCAAACCACTGACATGCAGAATGCTCCCTGGTGTTCTGATATCAGCCAGGAGTGGGGGGACATGATTTCATCCATCTGGGGACAGGTTGTAGGTCACAGCTATGTATTATCAGTATTAGACTCTGGCAGATGCTCTTTGCTTTTCACTCTTGAGACCGTAGGAGGACATTCGGCAGCAATTCAGGAAGGCTTTCTCCTGCACAGCCTTCCCACCTTGTTACGTCTGATCTGTCTCTTGTGATGTTGCTTTGTGATCTCTCTCCACTGCCCTTCCAGTGCATATATGCTTGACCCTTCTCTTCCCTGGGACTTGGAGACCCAAAATCCTTGCAAAGGCCAGCCCTGCCAGGTGAGTATTTCTGCAGCTTCCTCCAAAGATGACTTGGGAAAAGTGAGAGGACAAAGTGAGAGGAGCGGTTCCTGGAACCCCAGGGAAACAGGGGTGTTCCTACCTGTGGGTGCTGCAGCATATAGTTCACAGCTTCTTCAAAATATTCCAGGTGGAGTTCCTTTGGTTTCTGGGGCAGATCCTCAAATTGATAATAAGCCAGGGCCAGTGTGGCAAAGCCATGGTTGGCCAGCAGGCTTGCTCTGGGCTCAAAAAGACCTCCTCCAAGTCCATGTAGATCAATGATCCCTGGAAAGGTGTCTTCTCCTGGAGCAAACAAGGCAAAGATCAGAATTGCCTGAAATGACTCCTTTTAGTGTTTCTCTGGTTTGGAATACATCAAACGAGGTACCAAACAGGAACTGCAGAAAAGCATCTTTTGGGGAAAAGACATGATCAGTCAGCTGTGCAGTGCCAGCACCTGAAAAAATTCTAGAGTGTGTTGCAGAGGAAAAAAGGTGCAGGAGCAGGACCTCTTAGGTAAGGTGCAAATCGTTATTTGTTTTAGGAATCAGCAGTACTGTGCATTGTGCTTAGGGCCAACAGGCAGAAAGTCTTTGGTGAGCCTTGTCCCAGATTCTCTTCCTGTAAGCAGCCCTGTAGCAACAAGCTCTTCACCTACCACTATAAAAATCCTCAAGGTATTGTGGTTTGATAGATGTAATGCAAACTAGAAACTGTAAGCATTTTTGCTTGTATTGTGGCTTTTTAACATTTGGGATCCCTTGAAAAGCTGTAAGTCACCCAAAGCAGTACTTTGTTTCTTTGCCAGTCATGCCTGGCAGCAGTTAGTATCCAATTCTGCACAGGATGCCATAGGTATCTCAGTGGGTGATCAGCAGATCTCTGTTTGGATCTTTCTTGGTCCAGGAGGCTCTTTTCCTCATCTTGGGAGAATCCTGCACCTGTCCAGCCAGTGCAGGGGAAGAGAATGCTTTGCATGTTGCATTCCTTCAGCCTGATTGGTTTTGGGACTGGAGGCCTGAGGGAAGCTCCACAAGCCACAGGCCAGAGAAGGTGACCCTGGATCTTTTGGGGAGTGGAGAAGACCCAGCTCATGCCTACTTCTGGCTTCAGGAAAGCCACAGGCCTGAGTGGGCTCATGCTTCCCACCCTTTGAGGATGCCCTTCTGCCACAATCTCACACCCTGCACCACGGTGGCCCGTGCATCCGCAGATAAGGCTGCAGGTGGAAGGTGGGAATGTGCTGCTGGGTGTCACGGAGGTGAGGAGAGAGAGAGAGCACAGCATCTGTTCACTCTCTACCTTGGGCCAAGGAGAGCCCTGCCATCAAAAGTGCTGCTGTGCTCTTCCTTCTGTGGCTGTTTGCATGCAGGCAACAGCACATCTACTGGCCCTTTCCAGGCTGTGAGCTCTCAGAGCAGTGGCTGTGTGGCCAAGGGCCAGGAGTGCAGTTGTCCATGGCCCATGGCTCAGCCGAGTGTGGCAGGGCTCTGTGGACTTGCAGTGAACATGCACAGAAAAGGTGGTACTGCTGAAAAAGGCTGTGGCGGTGCTCAAGGGAGGTGTGACAGTACTGTAGCAAAAGCCCTTTGAGCCCTCTGCTTCTACGTGGCCTTAGGTCATTTGCTGAGGAGCATCCAACTCCTGAATCTGAATGTGGAGATGTGTGGTGTAGAGAGCAGGATCAGGAACTGAAAATCATGATAGGGTGTCTCAGTGCAGGACAATTTGAGAGTGGTGAAATTGTGGTTGCAAAACACATCTCCAAATAGAACTAAGAGAAATACTGACTACAGACAGAGCTTACAGTCTTGCTAAGCTGAAGATTGATTGCGGCTGTAGGATGGGGATAAACGCTTTTTATCCTGTGCCTAGGAAACAATTCAAAGTGCCAGAAAGTCTGTGGGAAGGGCTTATCATTTTAAAACACAGGCAAAAGGTGGAGGTCTGGTGACTCGGAGGAAACCCACTAGCATTTGACTTACTGTAAGTGCCTCAGCTCAGGGGAAGTGGGACATTTTGGATATAAAGTGTATGCAGGTGGCTTCTTCCCTCTCCTGCTCAGCAGGAGGGGGTAGAAGTGCGGCAGGGGAGGGAGTCCTGGCCTTGTTGTGGGCGTGATGCTAAGTCTGTGAAATCAGCCTTCCCACACCCTGGGCTCTGGCAGGGAATTCTTTGTGTAGCTGCCCAAAAGGTGCTAGAGACAGGTGGTGTCTTGGGCTATCCTTACATCTCAGAAAGGTGCTCTGCACCTTTTCCGGAGCAATGAAATAATTGTCTTTTCCTGCTGGAAATATTTTTTCCCAGTAAATATTGTTGAGCCCCGTCCTCTTCCCTCTTTCACTACCTGATGATGTCCATGCCACTAGGTGGGCCATGGTCACCAAATAGTTACTGTAGTTAGTTGCTGTTGGGGGCGGAGGGAGAAGGATTCCCCAACCCGTTCCAGTGAGTAGGAATGTCAATGACTGTCACAGAGCCCTTCCCCACCACTCTCTTCTGCAGCTTTTTGTCTCTAGCAGCCCTCCTGGCACACTCACTTTCACTTGCTGTGAATTTTTTTTTTTTTTTTTTTTTGACCTCAAGCCCTGGGTAAGAATGGTTATTCCTCTGCCACCTTCTGCAACCGTATCCTGGTACATGCCTGGGCAGGTGAATTGGGAAGGATGGTCCGACTGGTCAACGGCACGAGAGGGGGAGGGAAGCACGGGGGAACGGAGATGAGGCTTTAATGGACTCCATCGAGGAGGTCATGGAACAACTTGCACTAACTAAACACTGATTTAGAGAAAGCAGGATGGTTGCAGTTGGTACTCACCGGGGGGCAGGAAAAGCGTCGCCCGGATCCTCCCCTCTCGCACCGGGACTCTCCGCACTCCGTCCCGCAGGAACGCCCGCTCGTGCTGCGCCTGGGCCAGGAGCCGCCCGGGGCGCTCCCCGTGGCCCTCAAACACCTCGAGCTGCAGGAGGAAGGGGCTCAGCACGTCCCGCTTCACCAGCCGCCAGAAAGGCTTCTGGGGCTGCAGAGCCCAGAGCAGCCCNCTTCTATAAATGCAGTTTCCCAACACCGCGGCGAGAGGAGGGGAATTGAGGCAGGAATGGTGTGGGCACACACGGACTGGGAGACGCCAAGTTTGCCTCGAGCCACTGCCGCACCCCTGCCAGCACCCACGGGAGGACGGGATCATCACAGCCGATCCCCTGACACTGGTGGAGCATCTCAGCCCAAAGAAGAGAAAGCTCCGGGGACACCTTACTGCCGCCTTTCACTACCTGAAAGAGGCATGTAAGATGGGGACATATTTATTAGTAGGGCAGCGGCTTTAAACTAAAAGACAGTTGATACAGATTAGATATAAGGTAGAAGTTTTTTACACTGAGGGTGGTAAAACACTGGCCCCGGTTGCCCAGAGAGGCGGTGGATGGCCCATGCCTGGAAACATCCAAGGCCAGGTTGGATGGAGCTCTGAGCAATCTGATCTAGTTGAAGATGTCCCTGATTATTGCAGAGGGGTTGGACTAAATGACATTTAAGGTCCCTTTCAACCTGAACTATTCTATGATACTATGATCTCCAAAAGGCAGCTGCTCTCTCCAGACACTTGTTAATGCGTAGTGTGCTTATCTGCTGTGGTGGAAGTTCTTTACAGCAGGCCTGCTGGACTGGACACAGGCACAGGCACAGCTGCAGCCCTCCTTCCTGGATTTCTCCTGTGGGCTGTGTCTTTTTTCCCTCCAACTCAGCCAAGCTGCAGGCCTGGGAACATCTCAGGCAGAGACAGCCCCGCCAGCCCAGCACTGGTGTCCTGGCATCTCCTGGGACATGCAGTCTTGCACCTTTTCTGCGATGACAGCACCTGTCGTGGCCATGAGCTACTCCAAGACTTGTGTTCCTCCCTCCCTCCTGCTCTGTCACATTCTCTTCTAGCCCACGCCCAAACAAAGAGCTTTACCCATACTAGGGCAGGCCCAGAGGTGTCAGGCAGTGCTGCTGATAACATCTGTTATGAAATATGCTGGGCAGGGAAGGGCTACAATGGGGACGCCCAGGTGCTGAGAACATGACCGGGCTGAGAGGTAGCTGCTGGCTCTGAGGTCTGCCCCATGTGTGCCAGACTGGCCTGGAGGACACCTGCAAAATGGAGACACCCAGGACAGCTGGTTCAGCTGGTGTGGGGCGATGGTGTTCACGAAGGAGGTGGCAGCCCTCCAGATGTGACAGAAATGGTGGTCCCTGGCCCCTGGTTTTGTCCTCACAAAGCACTGGGGGGTGCTGGTGGCAGTTCATTGTACACAGATGTTTTGGAGTGAGTGTGACTTCTCTGCCGAGGTGGAGCAGCAGGCCCTCAGGGACTTTCTACCAACAGGGCACCTGATCCACCCTGGGATGTAAGAGTGGTCAAGATGCAAAACCTGCTTCTAACCAAAGCACAACAAATGACTCCATGGCTTTCAAATTTCAGACTCATTATTACAATTCTCACCCCAGTGACAAATAAGGCAAACGACCTTTCCCAAGGCTTAACCAGAGACAGCTCAGCCTCCTGGCTATAGCAGCCATTCTTACACACTTCCAGCAGCACAGAGGTCAGAGACGTTTCCATTTGCAATGAGACATTCACCATAAGAGCAGTGAAATCCCTGCTCTGAAATTGTTATTAGAGAGCTCAGTACGACCTGAGGATAGCACGTGCATGTAGAGACCACAGTGACATGGAAAGCGCTGTCAAGTATTAAAGGAATAGAAGCTACCCAAGAAATGTATCTGTGCATTTTGCACATGACCTGTTTTATCAAAGACGAATGCAAAAAACACCATTCCTTTTCTTGACACTTGAGCAAAAGGGTTGAGGAGGGAACAGAAAAGGCAAACCCATTTCTTTTCTGTGTTATGGCTGTGCAAAGTCATGGAAGACACTGTAGTTGTACTGGTAGAGCTGTGACAATGTTTGACCTGATAAATGTAGCAGAATTTATCAGATCTGGTTGTTCAAAGTTGTGTGTAGCGTGCATGTTATTTGTTGCACATTACTTAACAGGTAAATACTTTTTGAAAAAGGCCTGGATCTGTGACCAAGCATGAACCTGAGCTTTAGAATAAGCCCTGAGCTCCCCACCCAGGACCGCCCACTTGTGATAAACAGGGTGGCTTCCTATGGGGTACAAAGGGAAAAAGGGAGGGTCTATGCAGTGCCCTGTGCCAGGGTAGGAGAGAATCTGAAAATTTTCCTTCCCTTGAGCCTGTAGAAGCTTGCAGACTTCAGTAGCATGATACTCACTTTTGACAATATGGTCATCTTGTCCCACGATGAATAGGAACTGTGCCTCAGCTTTCTCTAGCGGGATCAGGCTTTGGTTGCCAGGGGCTCGAAAGGGATCATCAGGGACATCAGAATAATTAAGAAAATTGGAATTGGTGACCTACACTTTCTGTTTTTACATGGTCAAAGTGTGTTTTTTTTAACCTTTGGTAGCAGAGAGGAATCAATGTAACAGTGACAGAGGGAATGTTCCTATTGCTTCCCACAATGGGAATGCTTCCCACTGGGGAAGCAACAGCCATGATGTTCTTCAGGAAGGCAGCCATGGCAAGGGACACTTCACCTCCTTTGGAGAAACCGAGCAGGCCAACCCCTGGACCCTTCACCTGGGAGACAGGAGGAAATGCTCATCAGCACTAAGCTGAAATGATTCATGGAGGGGAAGATTGTCTAATGCTGAGAGTTTGCAAAATCACATGAAGAAAGTGATGACAATATTTACTTTTCCTTCTGAACAAATAACAGGCACCTCCTGCACAAAAATTTTTTCTATTCCCATGAAAAATGTTCCCTTACAATAGCAAAGAGAGAGTAAGTACAATGATACCCTTTGAGCTCTGGTGTCAAGAGAAAAGTAAGATTATTTAGAGCTAGTGTGGAAAAGTTTTGGTAGTGGGAGGCTGGAAGAAGAGATCGGGTTTCCCCCATATTAGACAGAGACAGTTTCAGCCAGCTCACAGATGTACCTCATGCTGCCCAAAGATGAGGGGGAGGTGTTTTTATTTTTGTTTTTATATCTCATTGTCTACTCTGTTATTTACTAGCAATAAATTAAATAATCTTCTCTACGTCAAGTCTGTTTTACCCATGATGGTGGGGCAAAATGTTGATGAATTATTGCCTGGCCTTATCTTGACCTGTAAGGTTTCTCTTCTTAGTTTCTCCAAGTCTCCTGTTGCTAAAGGGGATTGAAAGACTGGCTTGGAAGGTATCCAACAGCCAGCCAAGGTCAACCCCCCAGTTAGCTACCAGTAAAGGCTTCTTTTCTTTATATTTTCTAAACTAAGGGTTCACTTGTGGGCATGTGGTGACAATTCATGAAAGCTGCTTCTAAAAAATGCAGGTGTTTCTGCTCCGCAACCTCCCCATATTGTTATGTCTCAGTCACTCTGAGATGGTGGTGTCTGAATAGTACCCATCCTCTGCCTTTCCAATGCATATCTGTTTGATCCTTCCCCTTTCCTAGGTGAGCATTCTGGCAGGTGCTGGCTAAGCCAGATGAGTATTTCTGCAGCTTTTTCGAAAGTGGCAAAGTGACAGGCACGTGTGGGACTGCCGACTCCCCTCTCCACTTTTTGTGCCCCATGTAGTTGTTGTGAAACTCAGTGGTCCTTGTGTCCTTCAAAAAGATGCTGTTCCTATGCCTCAAGGGTCTGATTTTGTGAGCACATAAAGGCTTATTCTCTCAAAACTCTCCTGTCCTGCACAGCTCCGCTTGGAAAAATTGGTGGATGTGCTCCCTGTACCTTCATTTGTGTTTCTGCACTGCTTGGAAACACGTGAAGGAGCCCTCAGCATGGTCCTTGCCCTACAGCATGCAGAACATTCCCCTCCAATAGCCATGGTGTGGCCTTTGGAGGAGACAACACTGCCCCATGCCTTTGGTGCCTGGGCTGTGCTGTGCTGCCTGTACAATGTGGCCTTCAGGCCTCTGCTGTCCTGCACAGATCCTAAGCCCTACAGGGAACTCAGCCAGCTCTTCCTTACAGAGGAGACCACAGGCAGCTCCCACCCAGGGCTTCAGGTAACACAACCTATGTGGCCCTGCCCTTATCAAACAGTGCAGAAAGACATTCTCTTGCAAACACTGTTCTTGTTTGACTGTAGGTATGCTAAATAGAGCTGTTTCCTCATGCAAGAATCTTACAATACCTTAAAAAACGGAAAGGGGACAATCTCTGCTATGGACCACGTCTGCGTGATATGGGCAAATGCTTCATTGCTAGGCGTTCTCAGCATCTAAAGGCATGTAAGATTAGTGTTAGCTCTAATAAATAGCATTCTTAGATACCTTACAAAATATGAGTGCTTTTCTACTGGGATCATAATGGACAACCACCTCCTAGTTCAAAAAATTTGGTATACTCTGCAGGTCTCAGCAAGAAATACCTTTCTGCAGAAAGAACAATGAAGATACGAGAAACTCTGCCTGGCTAGCCCTGCGTAAATCTGTGAGGAATATGTCTAAGGTGTCTAGCACAGGCAGTTTCCCCAGTTGGAATTAAAAGCTGAGGAGGAATTACCAAAATGCCCCACGCCAGCAGAAGAGAGTCAAGGGAAAGGAAAAGCTAAGGAGATTTTATGCTGTCTTTGGTTGTCATTTAAATGCTCAAAACAGATGTGGGGGTGCTTGCAGCCATCGCAGAAAGGGCTGCATGAGCTGCTGGTGCAGCTCCGCACCACAGCCCCAAGCAGCAAAGCTGCAGTGCTGGTGCCTGTGGTTGCACAGAGAGCACACAGGGCAGCCCAGGAAGGACACCACTGAGACATGAGATATTTACCAGGGGCATAAATGGTGGGGCAAGGATGGCTGACCCTCTGGTGAGGATGAATAGACAGAGGGGTCAGAGGATGAGCGTGGCAACAGCATTTCTGTCTAGCCACTAGTGCTTCACAGAGCCAAGAGGTCCCTAGGGCACCCCAGCATGTTCTTGTGCAGTGCCATTTTATACAGCCCAGCTTTTGAGATTTAGCAAAAGCATACAGGCAGAAGAGGGAGGAAAGGCTGGCACTGTTGCAAGTATGGGATCTTGGAGGACATGGCGTACAGTTAAATCCCAAACACTTAAGAGTGCATCTTGCAAAACCCGGATAACTCAACAGCTCAGAGGAGCACAGGTTAATGCACCCTGCTCACTGTGGGTGTAGCTTGAGGAGGCTTTAAAGACAGAATATCCCTCACCTGCTGACTGCTATGATAAAATAGCATTGTGGGAAAGTGTTTCAGAGGTTTGCCAGTATTTATGGGAACTGGCCACACAGCCAGGCATGTATTCATGTAACTTGATAGGTCCTAAAGTGAAACCTTTTTCACCTAGAGCAAAAAAGAAAGCCATATTGGAGGGTGCCCTATTTGCCTTGAAAGGACCAATAATTTCATTGCTAGGGGCTGCTGTGGGAAAACCAGTGGGGGAGGATATTTTATTTCTATTATTGAACTGAAAAGGAACCAAGTGAGCCTGAAGCATTTCAAATGCAGCAGATCTGTGTCTGCCTGAGAAAATCTTGCTTCACCATTCAGTAAGGGCAGGGCCACATAGGTGGGTGCAATTGCTCAAACTGCGTGGGAACTGCCTGCAGGCTCCACTTTTAGGAAGAGTAAAGGGATCTTTACAACACAGCACAGGCCTGAAGGCCACACCATGTATGCAGCATGACACAGCAAAGGCACACAGAATGGTGACTGTCACCAAATACGCTCATGAACAGTATTTACTGCAGCAGAGAAGGCTGCTTTAAAATACTGTGAAAACATAATGATGATTTACAAGACTGCAAGAAAGTTCACTACCTTCCTGAAGTTACCTAGGGTGTAGTAAACATGGCTAGTGAAAAGACTATAACCAGTTCCCTTCTATAGGCACTCAGCCATGCAGAATTGCTCCTAGAGCAAATACTTATTTTAATCAGAACATTTGATTTCTCTACCCATGACATAGACCTTCTACGCCCAGATGAGATACAGAGACCTGAACTGCTGATTCACATGTAGCAGGCGTAAGGCAAGACCAAGACAGAACACTTCCTAAACAAATGTATGTTTATTTTGTTAAAAAATTAGAGTTAGACTTGTGCCAGGGGCTTCTTTGTAGTCAGAATACCCTTCTCAAACAGAAGTGTAGCGAGAGAAATCCTTTCCTCCAAGGTTTCACACGGAAGGTTATCCACACTGACATGATTTGGATAGGAAGACAGGAGAAATTCGATACTGTCTGTATACTCAGGATCTAGCTCAAGGAACTTGGGTTCTTCCTTATGATACACTCTTGAGTTTTCTGTAGTATAGTACAGCATCACACCTGCTTCTTCATTACACAGCCTAACGATGCCATGACGGAGCAAGCGTACTTCGGTGTCTTTTGTTATCAGGATATCAACATTGCAGGGGCCTCCATCTTGCCACCGGGCCGGGAAGCCAAAGACACTCTGCGCCTTTTCACTTTGTGTGAGCACCGGAGGGAGACAGTCATGAAGAAACGACTTGGCTCTCTGATCCACAGCAGCATCAATGGGTGCATAGTCAACGAGTTTCTTTATCAGGCTCTGCACCTTCTCCACAAAGGCTGTTCGGCGAGCATCGACTGTGTCTGAGTTAGCGACCCCCATATACCGCAGGTAGTCCATGGGAAGCCCTCGTCGGTACTCCACATCTTCCTCCAGGGCCATCTGCAGGGCAGCTGGGAGGAGCTTCTCCAGAAAGTCCCCCCAGGAATTCCTCTGGTAGGAAGACACGGTGATGTGGAGCGAATGTGCATCAGGGAGACAATCACCCTGGTGGATAAAGCCACGAGGGAAGTACAGCAGGTCCCCGGCCTCCAGCACCGTCTCCAGCACGGGCTCGCCGAGTTCAGCCTGGGTGAGGTTTGCGCTGGAAAACTGGGGCAGCGCCTCGGCATCTGTCCGGGGGCTGTAGACACGCCAGTGCTTCTTCCCCTCCAGCTGCAGCACGAAGGCCTCGATGTCATCATAGTGGGGGGCAAAGCCCTGCGTACCCGGGGGCGTGAGGTAGGTGTTGGCCCCTGCCATGCTGCCAAACTGCTCCTGCAGGATGGAGAGGAAGTGCCAGACGGTGGAGGAGAAGGCCTGCGGGCAGAGGAGGCGCAGGGAGCAGCCGTTCTGGTAGAAGTCCCACACGACAGCGGGCAGGGCTCTGCCGGAGGGGTTGTGCGTCTCCCGCACCCCCTCGGCATAGCTGGTCACATCCAGATGGGTGCCGAAGTGAACCTCTCCGCCTCGCAGGGCGGCGTCGAAGTCGGCCGTGGAGAAGAGCCCTGCGTAGTAGCCGGGGTCGCCCCTCCGCACCAGCAGCGGCGCCCGCTCCCAGTGCCGCCCNCTCCCGCCGCTGCTCCGCCGCCATGGCCGCCCCGCCCCGCCCCGCCGCTTCCGCCGGGAGCGCCCCGCGCCCGCGGGGGAGCCCGCGCGTCTGCCGCCGGAAGGACGTGTTCCGCGTGTGCCCGTGGTGCAGTGTGGAACATGATGTCTTCTGCTTTGTCATCGCCTCCGCTTAAAGTGTGCTGGGTGTATTTGCTTCCCCTGCCCCGCAGAAGAAAAGGAGAGGCGATTCCCCTTGGTAAGATGCAGGCAGGTCTGTTCCTTGGCTGGGAACCTTCGTTCTGGAAGTGCGCTCTAAGCACGTTCAGAAAGTTGTTTTTTTTTCTGAAGGCGTACCATAAGGATATGCTTTTAGACAGCTTGGAATTACTTTGTATGCTAATGAGGCGAGATGAGATAACACTTATTTCATAAGGTCCGGTTGCACAAGGAGTAGAAATCCAAATTGGAGCCAGTTCTGGTGTGCTTTTCTTGTGCTTCTGATGGTGATGGCAGCTGAAAGGCTATGTCATCTCAAAAGGATCCCACAAACCCAAAAGGCTGTCATGTCACATAGTGTTTTTGTTTTTTCGTTTGTTTTTTTTTTCCCAAATCCACTCTCTGCCTAATAACCTGGGCAGACCTTTGTTTCCTCTCCATCTCTCCCCGAGGCCCGAGGCTTCCCAGAAGGCCAGCGTTAGTGGTGCTGGGCAGCCTGAGGGCTGCTCTGTGCTTCCAGAGGCTGCAGCTTTAGCACAGGAAGCTTTGCTGGAGGGGTGGAGTGAGACTCTGCTTGAGGCAAAGGTGAAAAAACTGTAGGGGTTTGTATTGCCACAGTATGTTTCTGATCAATAACAAGCTTCAGTAGAAGAAATTCACTATGCGGTACTTTTGTGAGAAGAATCTTTGATGAACCGCAGTAATTCATGGGAATGAATTTTGCATGAGAATTTCATCTCCAGAGGCTGCTGTGAGTCTAAAGCATTTAACTGCAGCAATTACCCAAGTGTGCCCAGGAACCTTCTGGTTCACAGGGTGTTATTAACCTCTCACAGATATGAATATCAGCTGCACACAATATGTTAAACAGCTAACATTCACAAGGCATGTGCAGATCTGCTGTGTGGGCTACTTAGTGCATCAGGCATAGGATGTAAAGCTGAAAAGAGAATTTTCACCTCTTGCCAGATTTCAACCCAGACCTACATTTCAATTTTACCACAACTCAGGAGCAGAAATCAGTTAGGCCTAATGAGGGTAAGTTCAGCTGTTAAGTCTCAATTCTAGACTAGACGCAGATATCTTAAAGGTTTAAGGTTGTTTGAATTCCCTTAAAAACAACACAAATCAGTCTCAGAGAACACCAACGTGCTCTAAGCAATGAAGGCCTTTTTTGTATATGTGCAAGAACAACTGTTTTAATTTTGGAGCTGTTTTTCTGGCGGCGTTCTTCGGGCACAGCCTTCGCAGCCAAAGCTGCGTGAAGAGCAACGGCAATAGAAGACTGTCCTGTTTGTGCCACGATGGTTTTGGTTAATGGAGACGGATTTTAGGCGTGCACAGGCAGCACCTGAGCCTCCGATTTCACGCCTGGACCATTTCGGGCTTTGCCAGCAGGTGGCAGAGGCCGACCGGCGCTCCGCAGCCCTGCGCTGGGAAACGCGCCGAGGGGACACCGCATCTGCCTGGCAAGGTGACCCGCGGGAATGGGGTTTACAGCGAGAGCGGAGCGCAAGCAGCCTGTGCGTGCATGGGTAGACTGGAAGAGAAGGGAAGGGCGAACTCTATTTCAATCCACTCTTTGTTTCCCCAAGGTTAAGCCCTGCTTACCAGAATAATCTTATCAGCTGAAACCATTTCAACAGAACTGGACCCTTAACAAAATCGAGATGCAAGCGCTTGAAATATGGTAAAAGTTAGGCCCATTGTATGCTTTAATTATATGTAAGCACGGCTAAATAGGCTTGGGAGGGGGAAGACTTTTGAAAAACCTGGGCGTCTGGATTGTCATTTGTGTTACTGCTTAATTTACTGGAGTGCAACTGATCCTTCTGAGAAGCCGGGCACTGTGCACAGAGCCTGACCTGAGTTACACCAGAATATCTGTCATGACAGCAGCAAAGCTGTTCTGGATGTTTACCAGTACAGGGGGTTCAAAGTCTCATTTCAGGGCCCTGATCTTCATAGCGATGTCACTTTCTACTGCTGAGAGACAGTTGATTGACATTGGATTTTTTTTTTGATGTATGACAAAGTCTCTGAGCGAAGAACACAGTGGAAAATAATAGTGGTGATATCCCTATTACAAGAAAACATTTCTTTCGACAATTTAGTCTTTCTAATAATAAATAATTTCAAGAATAAAGAACATTGCTGTTTTTCTGCGTGACACAACAAAGGGTTTTGACCTAGGGCAAAAAGAGAGAGCTTCAGTATCACTTACAGAGTACTCAGATGGTTGTTTAGGAGTAGCCACAAGGTTTACATGCTGTTTGTATTCATTGCCCAATAATTCAAGGGAATTTGTCTAAAGAAAGAAATGTCATGTACACCTCTTTAAATAGACAAAAGGAAAGTAATACAGATCTCTGAATGATTAGGTGATCCCTAGTTGCTGCTCATACAGACAGAGTAGCAACTGGAGGCTCAATTAAATTTCTTAATTAGAATTTAGCAGAAAGTTACTTGGATTTTATGAACATATAAGCTGCATTGCCAAGAGCAACACGTGTTTTATTTAAGAGGACATATAAATTTGGTGAGTACAACCTATTAGAGAGTCACAAGTGACTTCAAAAGAAGTAAGTAAATGGCACCTTAAAGAGACGTAGGGTTCATTTGATATTTTAACCTTATGCCATTCAAATAATGGAAATCTCAGATTTAAAGAGCAGTTTGGGTAAGGCCTGATCCTGCAAAGCTATGAGCAGTCTTCACTAATGAGCAGAAAGGGCAAAATTCTTTGCAGTTTTCCTGTGTATTGGATACTCAGTTGTTCACCACCATGCAAACTTTCTCTGTGTTCCCGGCAAACCATTAATGTAAACCAGTCACTTTTAGAAAGTTAGGCCCAGTTTAATCCTTTTTCTCATTATTACTTTGCTGGTGACCTACCTTTTGCACCACCAGTTTTGTTCTCATGCCAAAACTAATACCTAGTAAGGATAAAGAGCATTTCAAGCCTTCAGTAACAGGTTTGCTTAGCTGACAATCTTTCTCATACAGCCTAGCTACATCCACTATGTCATCACTGGAAGGACACTGGGCTGGATTGTAAAGCCTGCTCCTCATTGTGAAAGCTATAAAGTTCACTGCCAGATAACAAGACTGAAAGCTAATTCAGGAACTGTTTCTCGAGAGCTATCCTCTGGCCTCCCTCATCAGAGTGAATGCACTCACTCACTGAAGCATCTTTTGGCAGCAGCTTTGGCCTCCCTCCAGCTGTTTCTCTCTTCTCAGGGATTTTCTTATTCAGTGACTGGTTGTGGTCTTTAATCCTGGTTATCTTGTACAAGGAGCCCCACTGAGAAAAGAAGCCTTCCCTGCCATGGAACAGCCAAATTAAAGCACATTTGTAAAAATCATAATTAGAAGGTCCTGTCCTCCCTATGAAATTATCTTTTCGGAGGGATTTGGAAGCACAGACATTTTCTTTTGTACCATGTGACACTAAAGTAGATACATTGGAATTAAAGCTGAATTAAAATAATGTATTTAAGTAGGACCCTTGACTGAGTTTACTCACCCCTTTGACAGGGCATGTGTACTTTTAAATTTTGAAATAATTTTATGAGGTTTTTTGTGCTTTTATTAGATGCCATCTAGCATTTGGTAGCATTGAGCAGATACCATCTGCAGTGACTCCATAGGCAGTGATTAAACACAAAGCTCCAGACTTCAAGGCTCCAGCAGAAGGAGAGAAATAAATGGCCATGAGGAGAAAATCCCCATCCTAAAATGAAGGCAAAGAGAACCTGAATGAAATATTTGCCCTGTGGGATTAGTCACATCTAAAGAACCAAGACAGAAAGTACAGTCGAAGTCTTCCTGCATGAATCACATATCTTGTGCTAGTGAATATCCTTTCGGTATGCACAGACCGTGGCTCTTGACAAGCTGTTTGGCTGATGCTTTTCCATGGAAGACAGGTTTTAAAGGATTCTTGCTCTTCATATCCTTTCTGTACTAATGATGGCAACAGCATAGCTTTGCTCATTAAATACATTTATGCCCACTATTTCAAGATTAACATGTAGCTGTGCTAACATAGGGCAGCACTATTCAACATTTGCTTCTCCTGTAAGTTTCTCCTAGTCAGAAGCCTTGCAAAAAGACTTTGCCTTTTGTTTCCTATACTGAAGTTTTTCTGAAGTACTCTGAAATTCCTTGCTCACCTCGGATGCAGCACTATCAAGATGAAAATATTATGCAAACAGAATGCCTTGGTTTAGCAATCATATTGTTCAGATCTGCTCAGAGCACGACAGGAGAAAGCCCCTGTAGTACTTGCTTATTTGCTTCCCATAGTAGATTTGTGTTGCTACTAGCCAATATGGCACCTTATGGAAGTATTTTTGAACATTTCCAGTGCTCATCCACACACACAAGCTCCTATTGTTTTACATATATTGCCAAAAAGATGGAATTCCTCTTGGTGAGCATAAAAATGTGTATGTGGTAGTATTTATACTGATGTGGCTTGTTCCTAGAAGGGATAATATTATGGTGTGATTAGAGAAGGGAGATTTAATCACTGACATTATTTTAGATAACCAATAGCGAAGAACGATGTTAAGCCTCCGGGTATCTGCAGTGGGGATAAAGGAGTTTGCATTGTCATGAATGTGTGTGTAATATATTCTCAGGTCCTTAG
This sequence comes from Melanocharis versteri, assembly GCA_013397845.1. Taxonomy (NCBI): domain Eukaryota; kingdom Metazoa; phylum Chordata; class Aves; order Passeriformes; family Melanocharitidae; genus Melanocharis; species Melanocharis versteri. The sequence goes on along the minus strand of VZTG01005281.1, from coordinate 1,348,880 downwards.
GGAATAGCGCACTATCCTGCTGTCCCACTGAGTCCAGGAAGGATCTTGGCTAGAAAGGCACAGCTGACAGTAGTCAGTGGGTATGACAGGAACAGTCAAGTCCATTAATCCTGTGTATTACACAGGGAGCCCTGTTTTCAGTCTTAAAGAAAAGATGGTAAAGGGCAAATTTGGTTTGGTTTCTTGTGAATGCTATGAAGCATCTCCCAGTTCTTTGTTATCCATAAGGATCAAAACATTTGAAGCGTTGCTTCCAGTATCAGACCTTGGAGAAGTAATTTCCCCCCTCCCATGGAAACGCTTTGGGAAGACTGAGTACACAGGACGTGCCTTGGACCCGCAGCGCAGTGCTGTGGATGTGCAGCTTGCTATGCTGGATGCTCAGCCTGTCCAGCTAAGTGACCTCTAGGGTCATCTTCCTTTCCTTTCCCACCACAGCCCCCTTTCCCTTCAGTCACCAACGACCATATGGGGAGGTCAAGCTATCAGCTGAGCAGAGAAGCAGTAATGGCAACAAATGAATTTAGCTATCTAATAAATATTTGTAAAAGCTATAAATAGCTGAAGCATACATTAGATTTTATTTACAATAGCATGTCCTGGCCTTTTCCTTTGTACTTTTCATTTGGAAGTAGAGCTTCTCGATAATATGGGAATTGTTCATTTGGAATTAAGTTTTCATAAGAAATTAAGGGCACCATGTTTTACAAAAATTTCTGTCAGAAATCCAGAGACTGTGAATAAGATGAAGTGTTACACTGAAGGTACTGGGAATGCAGTATTTTAAGAGCTATGTTAAGTCAGGAATGTTTTCATAAAATCAGAAGAAAACTTAGGACTGGTAGAAATGTCTTATCCTCTAGTCATTTTTGAATATTTGAGAGGGAAGGCAGCTCTCTGCCTTGATTTTGTTTTCCTTGGAAAGCAAAGGGATATGCAAAAAGATGTAAGGAAAACCCCTGCATCTTCTCAGTTTAATTTATGAACAAGGGATGACTTGGAGGTCAGAGTATCAGTCTGAAACTCAGAGTCAGTGTCATACTTCTGCCTGAGCACTTCCTCTGTAAACTTGGTAAATGATTTTTGCACATGATGCTCTGATATTCCCAGTGATTTCAGTTGCTTTGTCTTCTGGATGTTTGCCAGCCAACATTAAGGCCCATGTTCTTTGTTGCTCTGTTTCTTAGCTTGATTCAGAAACAAAGAGGAGTAAGGGGGATGGTGTATGCAGGGAGAATATAATAATGCAGAGAAACATGTAATCTTTGCATTTCAATTACCTGATTTTTTTTTTCTCCAGCTGAATGCACTGGGAACTGTTCTGGCTTGCATTTTGGATGAAGTAGCTGCTTGAAAGTCTGGTGAGAGGAGGCAGCTGTTGGAAATATGCCTTCTGGATAACGCGTTCAGACCAAGCCCCGTATGTGCAGTCATAAGGGTGCTGTTCCCAGAGGATTCCCCTGAATAACTTCCCTTTGAAGCGCAGCCTCCCTGCTGAATTCAGCACCTGCTACTGTCTCCACTCCGAAAATGGAGGCATGCTGGTGTTTCTTGGGCCGAAGGAAGGCTGTCCCGAGAATATTGTGGGTCTCAGAAAGTCCCGCTCATGGAGGTTAAAGGAGCCTGCTCGCGTTTTTCCTGCAAGCCTGGCCTCTGGCTGATGTAGCACATTACGGTTTCTGGAGAGCTGGCATTAGCAGCACGTCTCACTGCAGCCCCCAGGGAAGGTGTCAGTCACCACATGTGGCTTACCGGGGGGGAAACCACGGCGGCACTGGGGCTGCGGGAACCTTCCTCCTGCTGCCACCACTGCCGCAGCCGTGAGGAGACAAGAACCACGGCCGAACCGAACCGGAGGCGGGCGGTGGAAGGCGCGTCCCCCTTTGGCGCATCAGCGGGACGCCGGCCGGGGGCTCCCCGAGAGCCGGGGGCTCCCCGAGGGCCGGGCGGGCCCCGGCCCTGACCCCGGCCGGGCAGCGGCCGCCGCCTTCGCGCCC
>VZTG01005281.1:1209278-1346643 GCA_013397845.1 Melanocharis versteri | reverse complement strand
GGTGGAGCCTGCGGGGGGCGGCCGCGGCACCGAAGGGCCCTGCAGGGAGCACCGAGCCGCCGGCCCGAGGGAGCGACCCCCGGGGCGGCGCCGCTTCATGGGATTCTCCCGGGGCTGCCTCCTGTGCCTGCGGTGTGTCTTAGGCCTTGAATCCCGGCCAGGTTTCCGTCAGAGAGTCCCTCCGGCGCGGCCGCTCCCGGGCGCTTTGTATCGCTTGCCGCCCCTGCGTGGCCGTGGGAGCGAGTGGGGGCTCCGGGAAGTAGGGGCTTCCCCGAAACCCGCCGCCCCGTCTCAGCTGGGGCTGGGGCGCTGTGAAGTTCGGGAGGCGTCGGGACGAGGCTTTTAGGCGATGGCGCTGACGACCCAGTCTGGCAGCGGGAGTTGTAGGGGAAAGGGCCCCCGTGAGCAGCGGGGCTCGTCTCTTTTCACCCGGTTCGTGGCTTGGCCGGTGCCTCAGTGCGTGTGCGGCAGCTCGCCAGGCTGCACAAAGGAACAGGCGGCCGGGTTCGGCCCGTCCTGCGGGCGCGAGAGGAATGGGTGAGCAACAGCGTGCGGGGCGGGGGCTGCGGCAGGCCCGGGGAGCATCGCCCCGCTCCGTGCTCGGTGGTCACGAAGGGTCAGAATGTAGCTCCCGTTCGGAATGCCCTTAACTCCTCTAATTGCGCTCACGGAGATGGACAGTCTTCAAGAATGAAATGATGCATCCCTCACAGGAGAGTTAATGTCTTGCAGCAGCTCCGGTCTACAACTCCTTCGGTCCAGTAGATTTATGTAATATGCTCATTAATGGTTTATGAAATGATAAGGGAGCTTTTCTGTGTGCTGCTGTGCTTTCTGTGTTGTTGTCAATATTTCCTAATTCAGCTCTCCGGAGTAGGGGAAGCTTATAGCTGTCAACAGTGTATATTTGTACCATTTAAGGGGTTTTGTTTTGCTCTATTTTTGATCGTTCTGCATCTTGAGATAGGCTCCTGAATGAGGAGAGTGAGTAAAATGGAAGGCACAGTCATTCTCCTTGGCTACAGTAATACTCTAGGTATGACTTGTAACAAAAAATGTAAATATTTAAATGGATTTCTGACTCAGTTCTATTTGCCGTATTGATCTATGGTTACTGCTAAAAGGGTCTTTACGATTGTGCAGAAGTTAATAGTTACCATAGAGAAACAGTATTGTTTTTCTGTTCATCAGTGCGTGTTTTCCATTTCTTCATCTCTTGGCAATTCTCTGTGGAAGTGCTGTTTTTTTCCCTTAGCAAAAGTCTTACAGAAGAAATAAGAATGTGAGCGAAGTCCAAAACAATGAATTTCAGATGTGTTCACTCTTGCCTGTGATTCTAAGACTCTTGGTACCCTGAGTTATCCTACAGTAAAATCTTTTTAATCTGTAATTGCATAAAGTGTTGGTTTTAAGCCTCAGTGAAAATTCAGATTTACAGAACTCTAAACATAACACATCAAAGATTTTTTTTTCCTAAAGTATACATGTATAATGCAATTCAAATCAGCCATTTAAATCCTTACTAGCAGAAAATTTATTTTTCATCCTGGGAATTGCTTTTCTGCATTTATTATTTAGCTTAAATGTGTGGAAACTGAAGGCGCATGTAAACTAGACAGAGTAGACAAGTTTGTTTATTTTCTCAACCTAGTGTTGTGAAACCTTCGTATTTTGTGTTAGTAGCTTGACAGCATTATGCATTTAGGAAGAAAAAACCCAAACCAACAAGCCACATTGGGCTCTTAAAACTTGCCAGACTTCTCAGTCTTACATTTTGTAGTTTGATAGAACTGCTTGGTGTCAGAATGATCTGTAAGTAATTTTCTTTCCTACCATAATGGACGTGATGGGATACAAACTTTCTGAAATGGTAGTGAAAGTCTTTGCAAAAGTGCTTCCCTCTCCAGGAATGGAAGCTATTGGGAAAAACATATTGTAGTAGATTTTTTTATTGTCTGTGAGAGCCTATTACAGCACTGTGCAGGATCCTTGAATTTTGCCTATAGCTGGTTTTATTCCACTAGTAATATTGATGGAGCTGCATAACATCGGGAAAAAATAATTGCTCTAATGCAGTGGAAGTTTCTATAGAAATTAAATCTTCTGCACTCTAGAAAAGATGTTTTACAGAATCTATCAGGTAAGAGACTGGCAGCCGAAGCTGATGTGATTGGTGACTTTGAAGCTGTATCCTACTTACTGAACTCATCTACTCATCTGACATTCTGCTGACTTTGTTCTTTTCTTTAGGGGAGGGGTCAAAGTTTACTTATGTTTTTATTTGTTCTGCCAGCTTATCAAGCAAGCTTGGTTTAAACTAGTGTGAAATCATGTCCTTAGACTTGTTTTTGGAGTTTGCTTTGATCAGTGAACATATATTAAAATTACAGATTTCTTGTTCAGTCTCAATTGATCTCGCAATATTAATAAGTGAGATTGGAGCATATTGCCTTTCTTCTTCTGCAGAATACCAAGTGTAAATTCAATCAAGCTGAGACTTTACATGCCCTCTACAGTCATATTATTGCATTAGCACCAGAGCAGCTTTGATTTTTGTGCCGATGCTTTCACCGAAAGGATCTGTTTTCCACTGTTAGTCTTTCTTTGCTGATCCAGCTGAAAATGGTAGTACAGAAAAATGTTAAGCTTCAGTTGGATCAACTGCCTGAACTGACTTAATAGCTATACAAATGTTATTGCTTGCATAGGAGGAGGAGGCTGTGACCACTCTTTGCTGAAGCAGCTCTATTTTAGTTTTGCCTAAGCTTGTCAATAGACTTGGCAGCTTAAACTGAAGCTCTGGTGGTCGTGTCTCTTTCTTGACTGTGCATCTTCAGCTGCTGGCAAGGAAACCTTTGTGGCTGCAAGTTAAGCAAAGTCAGGGAGTTAATCAGGCTAGTAGTTAATTGCTTTTTTTGTTTTGTTGAATTTCGGCTGGATCATGTATCTGAACTGGCTGATCATCCAGATTGGGGGTGGAAACAGGACTTACCGTTGAAGTAGGGTTGGAGATGGGGCCATAGTAGCTCTGATTGAAATTTCTTTGAGCTTTTCTGGAACCAGACATTTCCATCAGCATGACTGGGGTTAAGAAGGACCTATAGCAAACTGTTTTAAGCTGGCTTGGCAGATAAAAATCACAATAAATTGGAGAGTGTTCTTCCATTTCTCTCAGCTGGCATGTTGATGTGGGTGGTAATAGTAATGAGTGGAGGATGCGGAACTAGGGATGTGCTCAGCGCAGTAACCTCAGACTGACACAGCTGTGTCTGGAAGATGATTTGTTCTCATCCTAAGGGTGGGATCCGTCAAATGCTCATTTTGAACTCATGTTCTTTATGGTGTATAGTTAAAGCAGATGTTGCCTCAGAAAGAACAAATTTTTAATAACAAGCAAGATCAGGAAGACTGTTCTGTTCCACTGTGCAGGATGTGGTTTGTGTTGTTGTTGGGGTTTTTTTCTCTTTTTTCTTGTTTGTTTATTTTCCTTCATTTTTATTGACCGAGACTTGCAACTGGCAGGCACCAGTTTGGAAGTATAAATGGCATCATGTCATATGTAACTGCAGTTAGACATTCATCCAGACTCCTTTGAAGTGTGTGGTTAGGAGATAGCTCTGAAAACGTGAATTGCTTTGTTTGGCATTTGTCTTACATTGTAATTCTTTGTGGAGTCCTGGTGTTCTGTAGTAGTAATTACCAGATGTGATGGCTTAAAGATGTTTCTGGACGCTAACTTCTGTTTCTGCAGAGTTGTGACTGAAAGTGTGTCAGGACAAATTCATTTGCATGTGAGAAATTGCTTGAAAGGAATATGTATGACAAAAGGTAAAGGTGCTCTTGAGAAAAATGTGAAGCCATTAATTTCAGAGTCTGGGGATCTGAAAAGCTCTTGGCTTCTTTGAGTGCTGAATCTGTAGGGTTTTTGAGATTTTGGTGGTGGGTTTTGGTACTGAAGCCAGAACCAAAGTTGGTACCCTTCTAAGTGAAACCATGGTTTCAAGTACAGTGTATTAAGATTTGGACCAAACTGTTTGGAATCTTTTTCTGATTACCTTTCCTTTTCTGGGAAACTACAAACTGGAACTTCCTGAGTTGGACTGTCAGCCATACTGTAGGTGTACCTAGAGAGTTTACTCTTCAGAACTGCTTTCTGTAGGTGTGTACTTGGTCATTGGCCTGGACTTTGTCACTGATCTCAGAGCTACAAGTGTTACTGAGACTAAGAAAAAACATGTACTTGGCCAGAACCACTCTTACTGTGTGCTAGCTGTTCTAAATTTGGATGTGACCACTCTTAATCAGTTTATTTTTCTGGGGCAAAAACTCCAAACATCAATGATCTCTCTTTCCTTCTACTTTTAATGCTGTTTAAACTTCATTAATGCAATGCAAGCCTGTGTTGAGGCTCCACTCTCAGCGGTGAACTGATTTTAGACTGTTAAAGAAGCTTATTTCTGTAATCCACCAGGACTAGAGATACCTTGGCATTTCCAAGGCTGTGCAGTTTGCTGATGGGCACCACTGAGTGTGTAAGTGCCAAACTCTCCTCGTTATTCAGTGTGCCTTGTAGTGCTTAGTGGCTGGTAAATGCTTGGGTCTTTAGTTAGCTGATATCTTTGTGTGTTGCCTTAAGATTTTGAGTGAGGATAGTCTTCTTTCAAAGGCATTAATTCATCCACAGCTGTAGTAAAAATCTGTGGAGATGTGTGAGGGAATTTGTTCCCCATATAGAGGAATGACACAAGTAGAAACTTGGTTCTCAATTAATATAGGCTGGGTCTAGCTTTTGTTTAGTAACTAATGATAAAAGTGTTGGATATATATTTTCCCACAGTATAAGGGAAAAGCAAGTATGTTCCTGCCTTCCGAATGTGTTTAACAGTAAACTTCTAATTTTGTTCTTGGGTGGTTTTTTCTGGAACTCAGTAGCACTAGACCAGTTGACATGAAGCAAAGAGCCAAATACCATAGCCCCATGAAACTTAATTGCTGGGGTTTCTTTCTCTAATATTTGTTTCTTACTCAAATTGATCTAAATTCTGTGGGGAAAAAAAAAGCAGTGGGTACTTTTTGTTACAAAAAGACAGTTGTTGTTAATTTGCTGTGTACAGGTGGCTGTAACTGCAGGACTATAGAGCTGTATAGGTTGTGCTTTGATGGTTGTGGCTGTCTCATGTCTCAGCAGTGGGTCAGATGAATTTTCCTACCTTTTCCTGTGCTTTAGTACTATGCCTTTAGCATATACTTTTTTTTAAGGCTGGCTATTTTATTGTCGGAGTCTGCTTAACGTGGTATTTCTGCTGACTGTTTTTGATTTAAAAGAATGAGATGTGACACTGTTTCCAAAAAGCCTGTGAGGCTTAATCTGGTCTAAAAAGTCTGAGAAAAAAATTACCCATCATTAGTGTGGTGCTAGTCAAGGTTTAGTGCTTTGGGCTGGGATGGGGTTCCTGTGCAAATTCTTTCTTGTAGTTCTGATCAGTGCAGAGTCTGCATTTATGTTGAGTCATCACATTTCAAGTTGAAATGTACATCACCTGTGCATCAAATTCCCTAACCCAGTCTGAAAATCTGTGTATGAGAATTAGATCGTCTAGTTTAAGGTCTTACATAAACCAGACTTCACAGGATTCAGTGGCTGTGATGTTGGTTTTGCTTTTTGTATTTTAGCATGTACCTACTGATAGAGTGGCTTTTTGGGGTTTCTTTCCTCTCCCCCCCCCACTCCAGTTGAATTATCAGTAAGCTAGTTAATAGTTAGGATTAGTTGTGTGCTCTCGTATTAACAGACCTTGAACATTATAAGAGTTTAATATTGATGTCAAATTTTGCTTTTGTCTATAAAGTTTGGTATTTCTGTGTAGGTTTCAGTGTCTATGTGAGAAGCACCTCTTACGTAATGTGCTTTTTCTTTAGCTGGATTTGCACAGGCTAGCTTTGAAAGAGTGTCCTGACATTTGTATGTATATTTACTTACGCATGAGGATTGCTTCCTCTTTTTTTAAATGACATGAATTTGTCAGAGGCCGTTCGCTAGTTTAAAGTGCCTCTCAACTGTGCCGTGAATGGATTCTCCTATGTCGAGTAAGCAGCCTGTAAAAAGCCATTCAGTCTTTGAGCAACTGGGCACTCCTGTGTATTTCTCTTAGCTTGATAGCAGAAAGCCAGCCTCCTGCAAGGGAATGAAGGACTGCGATTCTGTTGACCTGTATTTTTTTTCTGGGATATTTTCTGAAAGTGTCTTTATGTATAAAATCTAAGCTGTGGCTTGGATTTGCTGTATGCAGCTGGCAAATAGAAGACCATCATTGAATGCTTTGTCAAACTCTGCGTGTGTTATGGATAGGTGCATCATGCTACTATTCAATGTGGATTGTTTATCATTGTAAGATTTGCTTGGCCCAAACTTTAACAGCCAAAATAATGAATATTTCTTTGCTGTCAGGTAGGGTAGGGTACACCCCATTAAAGAGGTGTATGCTTAGTACTGTCTAAAAGTTTTCCTCGTTCTTAGAAGTACAGAATTTGTTTCTCAGACATGACCTTTATTGACCTATATGACATAATATAGATTCATGTCCGTTATCTCACATTTTAGATATGGTCCCGTACTTAAATTTTATTTTCAGTTGCGACAAGTTATTCTCCGCATAGTTAACTCTTGCTCTGGGCACCGTTTATTTTGCCTGTTAGAATTTGTTCTCAGAGTGGTCAGTCATATCCACAGTGTTCAGCATCTTGTCCATGCACAGACCAGGAACATAACTGTGACTAGAAAAGGCAATGTGGTTTGTTTGCCTTCAGTATTTGTTGGCTTGAAGGTAAGGACCCAATTCTGAAAATCATACAGTGTAAAGAATATTTGTCATTCAAGCAGAGGAAAAAAAGTCAGCTCTACCGTATTCTAATTTAAGTACTGTTAAATTGTTATTCTGGTACTGTAGACATAGTTCTTTCTTTCTTCTGGGGCAGGCAGTGCTGAGGTAGGAATACAGATACACCAAATATGGTGAGGTCATGTGAACTGTGGAAATTTTATTCTTGTTTTGGAAGTCCTAGGGAAGATAAAGAAGGAGATTATAGTAAAAATTATTTTTGAGGAAATCCAGGATGAAAATCTTTCTGATTCTGTCTTGATTTCCTTATTCCTCATTTTTTTTGCTTTAATTTCTTAATAGTGTACTGCAGTGTTGGGCTATGAATGAGTATCGTAACTTGGTTGGGGAAAAAAAAAGTATTCCACAAAATGGCTTGCCTTCTCCTGTTGGATATTTTCTCTCACTTGCAGGAATTTGGTTGATTTGATAGTGTATTGCTCTCTTTCATCTCCTGCATTTCAAACAAAAAAAAAGAATTATGTATTCAGAGGTAAGAAACTTTTTTGGAATGTGATGTATCCTGGAATTTTCTGAGGTGCTGGGTCATGACTTATCTCTAGTCTTGCCTGATGACAGCTAAACTTCTTGCATTTCTTAATTGCAGTTCAACGTCCCAGGACTGTTTGATTGTATATTCCTTTCTCAAACTGAATAAACGATTTCCTTTTTCCAGGTTTGTTTTTTTGTTTTCAGCAGGATCAGTCCCTGTTTTCACTTCTGCAAGCACTAGCCCTGGAGCTTTGGGTGGGGGAGGACAAACAGAGGGGCTGTGCTGTTGCTAAAAGGAAGTGACATGGATCCGGTGCGTACAGCTAATGTAACTATGATGTAGTACATTTTGGAAATAGTCCTGCCCGTCTGCCTCCCTCACCCTCCAAAGATCCCACCTGAGATGAAGATTATGCATTGAGGAACTCTTCCCTGGAGTTTCTTCTAGACGCATGAGTGATTTCTGTGGCAGAAGTAGTGATGGCTCTGTCCTTTTTTGGTAGAGAAGCATCTGTAGGTCTGATTATGTGAGCAGCGAACTGCTGATTGTCTTGTTACAGGACCCAGGTTTCAGAGATGAGAACACATCTCAGATCCATCAGTGACAGTACGTCTCCGGGTACTGTCACATTGTTATGTTGTCTGCTTCTAGCAGATACCAAGATTTTGTTTAAACCAACTGGGTCCTACTCACTGCCTTGGCGCTTGCTTCTCACGCAGCGCATTGCAGTCTAGAGGCCAGAATTAGTTCCGTCCCCTCTCCTAATGGCCCTAGAAGTTGAGGTTTCTGCAAGTAAAGGCTGTGCAGCCATCTGACCACAAGTAAAGAGAAGTAACTAAATGGATGTCTTTGTTTTTCGTGGCATTAGATCAAGTGAGAAATGGAACCGACTGGTGTGGGCAGAATGTAGGCAAATGCTAAAATGATTAATGTGGTGATGAAGAAGACACAGTTTATCTTGCTAGTGTTAATGTTACCTTAGGGGAAAAAAAGAGTAGTCCCAAAATTTTCCTTCCTTCAGATTTTCTACAAAGAACGGGAAATTTTTCTTTTACAGAGTTAGGCTATGGGGCTGGTTTTTTTGTTCCCCTTCACACGTTGTCTCTGGCCCCAGTTACATTTAGAAATGTACAAACATGCTTACTTCTGTCTTAATGTGGCTTTTACACTGTAAATGATTGCTTATTGTTCAGCTCACTGTTTCAGTGTTTAGTCCAGGTAAATGCTGCATGAGCTTCTTTTCTTCTTTCAGAGACAGTCAGCTTTCTAATGTGCATCTTTGCTGTGAGACACATCACATGTATAAAAAATGATGAGTTGCATCTGAAATAACTGCTATCATGAAGTAGCTGATGATGTGTTGACTCATCTATGAGAGATGGCACTGCATCCGGTCTAGTTCCGTACAGAGATCCCAGATCAATTTACTGTGAGTTGTCCCAGTTTCTTCAGTGGAAAGGGACTGGCATCTGCCAGTCTTGCGTTATATCGCCCTCAAATCATGAGGACTGCTGTTCTTTGGTAGGTGTAAAATGTCTATAGCTGTCATATTTTGAAATTCAGGTTAGGCTTAACTCCATCTTACAGGATGTGATTTGAGATATACTTTGGGGCATTTGTAGATAATGCCTGCAGTTCATGACGAAAAACTGTGGTTTTACACTGCCCTTTCCTTGGTTTTCCATGTGGTGCAGTATTTATAAAGCATATATGTCTGTCAGGGCTCTAAACAATACTGGATTGAAGCTGTAGGCCTAATTTTTGGGATATTCTCATTTCATAAAGTTGGGAATGGTACTGGTGTGAAATATGCTGGGAGTTGCTTCTCTCCACAGCTGTTTACATGGAACTGTGAACAGCCTTCCTACTCAGGACTTAATAGCCCTTGAAATGTAAGCAACAAGTGTCTTGAATTCTCATAATTCTTAGCTCTTGCTTCTTTTAGGCACCTCATCACTATTGAAGACAGTGATTGGTTTACGGATGTAGCAAGCATAGTCTTGGGGATTTTTTTCAGTTTTTTTTTTCCCAGAAGCACCACATTCGGTGTTTTCATCTTTTAAAAACAAACACATAGTTTGTTCAATGTGTCAGGTGTCAGTAACGAGTACTTACTTAGCTTCAATATGCTGTTTAGCAGGTAATGTTCCCCTAGTACTCCTGGTATGGAGTGTATGGAGATGAATCTCATTTATGTGTAGGTGCTAAAGCAAGCTGCATTACTGCTTTAAATTAGGTATGGCATAATTCTGTGTTTACTTTGGGGACTTCATTATCTGCTGTTTTAAATTTGGAACTGGGTTACAGAAGTTCCTGGGTTTTAATCCTAATTCTTTCGTGCAACTCAGAAGTTGTTTTTATTTTTCTGAAGATAGGAAATTGTTCCCCATGTCCTCCCCACAGGCCTTTAGTCCCAATAACATTTGTAAAGAACTTAGCCAAGAGAACCATCATTAATATATATTATTTCTGACATTATATATATTATGATTTCCTATAGGAGTTGAGATAATTTAAGTTCAGATGCATGGAAAATGTGTGAGGTGATTAGTGTTTAGATTGTAACATATTTCATTACTCTCAGTCTTGTCCAGAGCAAAACTGGGGAATTCCTGCGCATCCATGTAAGGTTTTTAAGACTCATCTATTTGGGAATAGAAATATCACTTGGGGTTAATGTGAAAGGTGATCAGAATAGTTTAACATGCTTAAAATTCACTTCTATTCTGTGGTAAGTCTAGATCACTATGTAGTGGTCTTTAAGCAAGTAGCAAAACATTTCTTCTAACTGAGGCTAATGGAACATCTGAATATCAGAAATTCAGATTATCGAAAAGGAAAAGAGGCAGGGCAGTAGCAGATTGTGTGATTCTATGAAATCAGTGAAGTAAATCCAGTGTGAAGGGCTAGTCAAAATAGAATTCTTGTGGGACACAGGAAGTAAAGGATGTTGGAGAAAATTGCAAATTCATTGCTAATTTTGCAAACTAAAATGATTTGTGGTGCAGCACATGTTTGTTGAGAAGGAAGCTGGTTCATGGATCCTCTGCTTTTTTCTTTTCCTTTTTCCATTTTGTTTTTATTTTTAAAATTTATTTTTCAATTCTCCTTAATCTCTTTCCATAGAAACTTCAAGGCAAAAGATGCAGGTTCTAGTACTGAAAGGCAGACTTGCGAGATCTGGCTTAATTTTTATTTTGTTCTACGAATCTATTCGCTGATAGGTTATTTGTGGTTAAATCCAGAAGACTTAAATTTTTCAGTATTAACATTTAGGTTCCTGCCATGCCAAACTCCAAGTGAATCATATTTTAGTTCTCCCGTGTATGGAGTATGGTAGAAAGTTAGAAATGGAAGAATCTCATTGAAATGAAAGGGTATTTACTGCTCAGTGTAGAAAATAAGACACAGAGTCTTTCTAGCTTATAACCCTTGGGATTGATAGTTGTAAGCCTCTTTGGAAGTTTAAAGCATTTCTGTGGTTAATGGGTTATTCCTTCTAACATATGTCTGATAGATGTGCCTCTAGACAGGGTGATGACATTCAGAGAAACAGACAAGGATATGAGCTGTTAGCTAAAAAATGTATTTCCCAAGCAAGTCCTGTTCACTGACAAGTATTTTTGATCCTGGCAATGACACTCGTAGGAATGTCTAAGGATGACTCGGGGCATCTCATGAATTCTTAACCTGACTGCTGCCACTGGAAGAACTGTTCTCACTGTCCATTGTGTGCTTCTGCTGTGCCTTTTGTAATTGACTTTCTCATAAACCATAGTCATTCAATGAAACCAGCACAAGGTATTTTCTGCTGCTGTGGTGAGCTGGATAGTCTCCAAGTGGTCTGGCAAATGCTGTCTAAGGAGGAACCGGAACTAGGGGGAGCGCCGTGTGGTTGGGTTGGTATAGCCACCTCCTGCAAACTGGTATTACATGTGAGTGAGTCGTAATTTGAGAGAGAATAATTTACAGATAGTTTAATCTAGTTCAGTTTTCATCTGGAAGTAACACGCTGATGATTTTTGAGCAAAGGAAGTTGTTTGTGTGTTTTGAGAGGGCAGCTTGCACAAAGTAGTAAACAAAAAAGGAGCGACCCTTGAAAAAGTACAGTGTTTCAACTTTTTTGAGGGGAAAGTGTTTTATGGCATCACTTCGATGGTGTTCCTCATTCAAAAAAAAAAGTAATAAAGAATGCACTGGACTAGATAGTTGGGCCAAGGGCAAGCACAGCCTTCTAGCCCAGTTGTGAGGGCTCCTTCTCAAGGAGGTGAGAATGGTGGAAGTTGTGGTGACTGACCTGGGGACTTTTTCCTCCCCTCTTTCCACCTCCCACAACACCCTTGGCGTATGTGTTTTTGCTTTAAACGAGGGCCGCTTGGTCTAATGGCAGGCAGTAGGTTGGTGTTATGTGGGTAGGGGTGAACTGCACAGCCATGATTAGAGGGAACAGGTGCTGGGCTTGCCTGAGAACAGGTCCATTAGAGAATTTCACTTATGCAGAACCTTGAGCAATGGCAAAGTTTAGGCTGTGAGAGGAAGGAGGTTATTGCTTGTGGTCTCTTAATGTGTGTTTTCATCTCACCCCCTTGCTGACTGCTCTTTCTGCCTCTCAAGGGAGGGAAGAAGCAGCTTTTGTCTGTGTACTCTGCCCACAAAACCTTGTTTATTTCAGGAGCCACCTCTTACAGGAATCCCAATCTCTCTTACAGAGAGCTCTGAGCATTGATTTTTTTGAGACAGATGCTCTAACGGAAATAAGCATTTATATGTTAGTTTCCAAAATGTCTTCATTTAACCAGCTCTTGCTTTCAGAAAGGCTGCGTTGTATTTCTTTCCTTGAAACTGCGAGGCACCAGGGAGTGCGGGTGCAGCCACTTGCCTCAGCTGTTTAGTACAATCTGTAGAATTCCATCTTTCACTTGTTAAAGATGTAGAACCGTCAGTTCACTGTGTCTGACATGTTACAGGAGGTAGCTGTGGCGTGGTCGCTCCGTTACTGTGTTCTGTGTAAGCAAAGCATCCGGTCAGTACCTTTGAACATTAATTTACTTTCTTAGCAAAAGGCTGTAGCAGTACCAGGTACCCCCATCTGGACTGGGAACATTGTAGCTGATTATCAGGCTGTTAGTCCCCAACGTCTGCCAAGAATACAGAGTTTTTAGAAAAAGTATTTGTTAACTCTAAATAGCCGAAATAGCCTTTCTAAAGGAAACCTGAAGTATAAGTGAGTTTAATTAAGTTGGAAAATTCATCAACATCGACCAGTTATTAGGGAGGCAAACACCTTATATTTATGGAAGAGCTAAAGAATTTTAGCCATGAACGAAATGCTGCGTGATTATAGACTCAGGAAAATTTATTTGGGTAGGAGGAAGTGTTTAATTTCAGTCTACTCCAGCCAACCTTTCTGTAATACTCCATGATGCTAAATGCCAAGTAATCACACTGTTTTTAAAAAGTTATTTTGAAGTAAACTTGAATGTTCCATATAAGCTGGGAGAAGAAACTGAATATTAAGTACACTTTGATCTGCTTTCCTGGTAAGCATGCCTGCTGTGTTTATTCAGCTATACTTTAGTACTTTGTCTTTACCATTTCTATGGATTTTTCTGACTCTGTTAGTCTGAATTCTCCTGTTTCTCTAAAGAATGGTGATTGAAGTTTTCTGTGTGCAAGTCTGACTTTAAAAAGGCAGTAAAATAGCAGAGTTTTAAACACTTTGCTTCCCAGTTTTAGTTCTGTGATGCGGACATCTCATCTAGAAAAATCTTGATGGGATTATGTGTGGTTGGATTTTGTTAAAATTAATTTTGCCCCAAACTTCCCAATATAAGTGTTGTCAGTTTAGTTTTATTGTGGATGCAGAACTGTGTGTGCTGTTATAAAGCCCGGGTGCTTTTGCTGTTTAGACGCTGTAATCTATTCCTGCTCTTTGTTTTAAAAGCCTCTAAATTTGATAGTATTTGTAATTCATTGATGGGAGGTTAGTTGTGCATAAATTGTAGTAGGAATGGTCAACTGTGAGAAATGAGTGTGTACTTTTCTTCCTACCCCCTTCATTCTGGTGTATGACACTAAATTGATGACTTACTTGCTGGGGCATAGCTGTGATTTGATTCTTTTTGCCAAATGGGGTTGTCGGGTCTGCTGTGTGTTAATGTTCTAAAGCTGATCCAATAAGCTCTGTGTGTGTGTGTTGGACAACTCTTATTTTTATGCCTAAAGAAATGAGGGGTTGTTTTTATTACAATGTCTTCAAAAAAGGGTGTTCTGTACTTAGAGAGAACCTTTACCAGTTGTTCTAGTAATTAATAAATCCCTATGTATGGACACGCATTCAGATTTTTAAAAGGCTTATCTATGCTAAGCAAAGCAGAATCAGGTATTTTATCCTTGTTCTGCTGGGGCCTAAGATCAAAATTCCTTCTGAATTTGGCAAGCAACTCTTGCATTGTTTTCTGAACATGTTATTTTTTATAAATTTTTTTTTTACTTCCTTGATGCCTTCATCTTTGTGAAATAGCTTGTGCACAGGCACTGGTGTGCTGCTGACAGGTGTCACAGTGGCCTGGGTGACATGGAGTGTGAGACTTGTGCTTGGGTGTGGAGATAGTCCTACAGATACAGTGTAAGAAGGGAGCTGCAGAGAAGTCTGAGCCGGAGGAAACCTATAAATAATGGATGCCTTTTAGCACTATTTAATACAAAGGAGATGTTAGGGTAATGAAAGTGATTGATAATCCAAGTTATTAGCTGACATCCTTCCTCCTGAAATGATCACTTATGTAACTAATTTGATTTTCTTAAATTATGTAGTGAGAATGAATTGTCTTTGGTGAGTTGCCTTCAGTCTAGCTAGTGTTGTGTTTTAATTCTGACTAGCAGTTATTTCAGGTTCTGACTTTGCAACTGTTCCGATGCAGTTTCCCTAAGAAGAAGCTCTTTGCTATGAATATGAACAGGTTTGCTTCAAAGTGAAGAGTTGAACAGAAATTGAAGTGAGAATGCATGTTAGTGGAAACACTGTGTGAGGCTTTTGGAGAGCAGCTTTTGTTTGATTCTGAACTAGCCTGGATGAAGTCCACCTTTTTATAATTGATATTTAAAGGGTTTTTTTCTACTTATTTCATAAAACTTGGTAATGAATAAAATTAATTTTCTTCTTGTCAAACCTGGTTTTCCATTATTCTTCAAGTGGGAAAGCTTAAGACTTGTAGAAAACTTGAAAGGACAGATCTTATCCTGGAAAGGCACATTTTCATACCGAGAAGATGAAACAGCATTTCCTGCTTCTTTTTGCATGTGGCATGCTTGCTCAAAGCAGGCAGAGCTTAAGAGGAAGCTTTTACTTGGGTATGGTTTCCAGTTCTTGTGCCTTTAGATCAGCACCATTCTCCTAAATCCCAAGAGGGTTTTCAGGAGGGTTTTGCTGCCTGTCACTGCTGTAGGTCAAAGATCAGGTTCTGGTTTCAGAGCGATTGCTAACCTACAGGCTGACTAAATTGTGCAAGTGAAGATCTTCCTTCAGACGTACTGGAGAAGTCAGTGCACAGTTATTTTCCATTCAGGTGGCTTTTTTATTAGCACGGAGATAATGGTGTCTGCACCTAAGGATTACTCAGACCATGAGCAAAGGTATGGGTTGCTTTCAAACCCTTGCTGTTCAAGGTAGGTCCTGCCTTGTGGCTCTCAGGTCCCACGCTACGTTAACAAAAGCAATGATCCTGGGTGAGGCAGGTGTAGAGCAACTCTTTTCTTCCTCCCACAGTCTTATTTTAAGTTTGATCTTTTTTTTTTTTTTCTCATTTTCAGGGGTTAAAAAATAGGGTAGTTCCTGAAGAAAAAAGGGTGTGTTCAAAAGATACTTCAAGAGAGAAAAGAAATACAAGAAATTAAGTAATTAGAGGTTTTAAGTATATGGTGGGGACTATTTATTTAAATAAAGGTGACTTGCAAAGCTTGTGTGTGTTTTGCTGGTTTGTTTGGGTTTTTTTTTATGGATACTGGAGCCACAATGTCTACTGTGATTCTTTTAAAATCAGTTCTGGATACAAGAGTGAGGGAAGGACTTCACAGTTATGACAAGTCACAAGTCTGTAATTTCTTTTTGCAATTCATTCAGTCATGCCAACTGAAGCTTTTTATGCTTTCAAATTCAGTACTGTTCATAATTAATATAACAATTAGAATTTGTGTTAAAATAGATAAACACACAGAAATCCTCTGTCATTGGCTTTACTGAGTGCAAAGATGTATCCACTGAAGCAGACAACATAATTCTTAAATGCTGGGTAAGATGGAAAATGACTGTGACTGAAAATGGGGAATGTTCTTCAACTAACAGGACTTCAAATATGAAGACTTGTCTGTAGGAATCCTTCCTCTAAGGCATTTTCATCCTGGTTGCTAAGAGAGAATCTTGGGTCAGTTGGTAGCAGTAGAGATGGAAAAATGGCCATTTCCAGTTTGTCCCCTGAGCCTCAACTCTACTGGGATGATGGCAGTGAACCACAGGTGCCTATTGACAATTCCTAGAGGGTATTTGGTGTTTTTTAAAATTCTGACTATAGGAAGCTGAAAGCAAGCTGATGCTACCCAAAAAGAGTATTAGAAGCGCTAAGAAAGAGTCAGCCTTTTAGCAACTGGTAACATCAACTTTTAAGAAAAGGGCTTGCTTTTTGGATGAGCAAGATGATTTTAGAGGTCATTGTCTTAGAACTGCTACCAAACAAATGTGAAGTCTTCATCTTTAGATAAGCTTTGTATTAGTCTTCTGTATTATTCTTAGTACAGCTTTCAGTCGCAAAATAGAACTTAAAAATAATGGCTAGATAGTGGAAAGAATATATATGTTTGAAAACTGGGTAGTATGTTGATACTGAAGCAGTTTGGTATTTGGTATCCTTATATCTGGCGCTCTTGGAAAAAGAAGTTCTGCAAACAGTAAATTTATCAGTAGAATTTTAGTCTAAAACATGCAGACTTGGAAAGTAGGCTTTCCTTTTGGAGTAACTGGTTGTGAAGGCAGTTTGTCCTTCACAGAAGGGTAGTCTGTACAGGTAGCCAAGACAAACTGGACAAGAAAGATGGGAAAGTGGTTGTATTTATTCATGATCTCTCAAACTTGAAGGCAGTTTAGGTGTTGAGGACAGAAAAGACTGAATTTCTCACATGTTTCCTTCACTTTGTTAAACTGGTTGTTCTTAAAAATGTATATTCAAATAGAGTAGGGCTAAGATAAGGTCTAGTAATTGTTAACAATAAAAAGTACCAAGTTCCAGTTACATACAAGTGTTCTCTGAAGTCTGCATTAAAGCGATCTTGTCTGCTTTCTTCTTTAGTTGTTTGAGTGACGGTAGACATCAATTTATTTGAAACTCTCAGTATAATGAATCGAGTGTTTGAAAGATTTGCTTTAATAACTGGGGGAGAAGGTTGCCAAAATCCAAAGGAAATTGTGAAATGCCGTTTAGTAATCAGTGCAATGTGTTTTGAATTTAGTCCCTGAAGTCTACCTAGCAGAAAAACTATGGTATTAGGGAAAGCTATTGGTGTTAATAAAGTCACAAACTAGAAAAGCAAAGACATACTTAATTTAGCATTTACCATTTGACTCCCAAAAGTTTATGTAGCTGTACTGAAACAATTGCTTTCATTGGCCAGATTGCAGTTTACCTTCTCTCAATGGTTTGTGTTGCAGTACCTTAATTATACTTGACTATGAAGTTCCAAGTGGAAGAGATTTTGTCAACACTGAAAAATCGTAAAAAGCCTTTAAAAAAAACCCAAACATTATGCCCTATCAAGGATGTTGGTGCAGATGGAGTAAAAGGCTGAACTTGCAGGTTGTAGGTTGTACTTTCTGAAAAGGTCAGCTACAGGTTACTGTTAGCTCAGTCCTGCTAGGCTGAACCATTCGTGGCTGCCATACTTTGAAGCACTTCCCGAAGTGGTTCCACTGCTGGGGAGCTGGTGTGGGGCTGGTGCTGTGCCCGGGCTGGCTACGAGGAAGAGGTAGGGTGTGAGGGAGCTCTGTAGCTCCTTGGCTTTGGGTTGTGGACTTGGGCTGACTGTACTTGGGTGGGTCTCAGGCTTTGTTGCAGGGGACAGTATGTACACTATAGCTCAGCTTGCCTTTATCTTGGGTAATGAGAGTCTGTCTCTGTGTATTGATTCAGTCTGCAAACAGTGGGGCTGTGCAAAATTGGGTCCCAAGTTTAGACTTGTCTGCTTTTAGATAGTGCAGCTGCTGTAACTTTTTTCCTGTCTCTGGAGGAAAAGAAAACCAACCCAGACTTCGCCTTGTGGTATCTCTTCTTCAGCCTAATAGAGCTAAAAAGAGTAATATTTCTTTATCAGCAGGACACAGCTTTCATTCCCATAGCTCTATAAAGCTCAGTGGTGTGGAATATGTTTTAGCACATCTCTAAATTGATCTGTTCCAAGTATACTCGANAAAAAAAAAAAGAAAAGAAGGGGGCAAAAAACCAAAACAGCAGCAAAAAGAAATGCTTAGGCTTTTAGTGAAGAGTGTCTGAGCCTAGGGTTTGAGTCACAAGCAGAGTTCTGTTTAAATTAGTGTGGGATCTGGAATACTATTCTGTTGAAATAGTCTAACTGACCTCCTTCTTTATAGTTTGTGATTCAGCTTAGAGTACAAATACTGAGCTAGCTATGTGTTTGGCCTTTGCTTGTGCCAAGCACACCCCAAGTGTTGGCCTTTATGAAATTCCTTGTCAGGATAGTAAAGCACAGTGTTCCCTCAGTGTGATGCAAGGACTCTGATACCCTATTGAGTATGTGGGCTTATGTAGGCAGTCCAAGTGTGTTTGGGTAGATGTCATTAACGAACTTGGTCCATAGTAGTAATGAAATTTTTGTCTAACTCTTTAATTTTCTCTAAGCACTTCCTAAAAAGTATTCTTCTCTTTAGATAATGTGTGTTAGCTTATATAAAAGCGTACCATGGTGAGCTCATTGAGCTTAGAGGCACCAGGGACTGGTGTCTCTCGACCTGAGTCTCTCTGTGTGCTCACCACCCCAGCAGCTCCCTTTTTGTGTGAGAGAGAAAGGTGTCAGCTGTAAAATGCAACCAGTCTTGTCTCTGGCATGCAGATACCCACTCTCTCCATCTTTAACTTCCTGGTGTTTAGGTAAGGTTTACATTGAGTCTCTCTTTTCTTATTTTGTTTTTTTTTCCTTCAGTGCACCATTTTGAACTACACCAATGTAGGCTAATGGCAAATCTTCTACTAGGTCAAATTACTTTATAGTTAGAAATTAGATGCAATACACTTTCACCTAAATTAGCAAGTCAATGTTTTATTTGAACTATAGCTTATGCTGTAAATCACACTCCACTTTTTTTTTTAAACTTCAAATATTGGATTCTCCTCATATACCTTGGCAAATTATTCCAGTGTCTAAAGCTCCAAATGTTCATCTAATATCAAATGCCAGCTACTTGATCTAGCAGGAGAAAAACCAGAAGATGAAAAGAAGTTTGAAGTCTTTGTCATTTAGATTATGACCTAGTTGTTGCTTTATTTTCTATATCAGAAGTCAGTGAAGCGAAATAAAAGATCTCAGTTTTCATGTACGTGTGGGAATGGGATGAGCTTCTCTTAAAATGTGGGCACCTGAACTGTAGGTACCAGCTGGGTATGAAGATGAAGGAGACCTGTCAATGGGCTTTCCCTGCCTGTGTGTTTCGAGGTCATTTACTCTGTCTCTTGCAGCATCAAACACTCGCTTCATCCTCACTTTCTTACTGGCATAACTAGAATCCACGGTAGTCTCTAGCTTAGCCTATATTCTCTTCTGTGTATACATGATCTTATGTTTGACTTGTCATAATCCATATTGAAATTAATTTACTGTTGAAAGGAATTTGTCACCATAACTAGTCCTTTATTGCTGCCTCTGAATTTGTCCGTTTCTGGTACTGGCAGATTATGCTGTTGAATATTCTTCTTTGCAGACATTAGTACAATACAAGCAGTATTAAGCATAACACTAATCTCTGCTGGACATGAGTAGAAAATAGAAGCACCGTCTTCCTTACCTTATGGACTTCTATTTACCTTTAATCCAATTAATTGTTCACATAGGTAGGTCAACATTTAACCCAATTGAAATTAAGATTATGCAGCCAAATTTTATGGGGTTTATATGCCTTTATTTAACTCTCTGAAACCATGATACTAGAGGTTAGTTTGTGATTATGGTGGTTCTTGGGGCGGAAGCTCAGAACTTATGAGAGAAATAGTGAGATTGCTCTTAATTCTTTATTTTTCAAATATTTGTATTATGGAGGTCTGGAGACATCTCAGTAGAAAGAAAAGAAAGATTTCATTACTTTATTATTATATTATATCTCAAATCAGTAATATAAGAAACCATGGGTTACAAATGACCTTAGCAGCCCCTCCATTATTTGCTGAATAGCTAGTATGGACATTGCAAGAGCTACCAAGATGTGGAACAAACATAAGAATGTGTGGAGTGTTCTTTCTAAAAGTATTTTATTTTCTGGATGTAAAAGTTCTTACAGTGTAAAAAGCAGGATATGAAATCAAGTATTTCTACAGTGTGGTTATGACTGAATTGCACAAGTCAAGACCTGTCCTTTCCTCTTTACCAGATATGAACAAGTTTATATGCATTCCAAATAGTGCATAGAATATGCTTCAAATCAGTCTATTCTAAGGTGTTTAGGTGAACTTCTCTCAAAGTGGCTCTCAGGAAGATGGAGTTTAGTATTGTATTACGCTCATTTTTCTGAAGAAGTTGAAAAAGCTACTGTACTTCACTGCTTTTTTTTTTGGTGCAAAATTATGTCAAAACTTTTGGAAATAAAGCCAGAAACAGCAATCCAGAGTCTTTAAAATAATATTCTGTTCCATACATGTGAAAGCAGTTTTTGAAAAAAGGTTGTTGGAAACCGCAGATGGCAACCTTCAATTTAAAGGAATAGCAAAATGAGTCATTCTTAAAACAACAACAAAAAAAGTCTATAGTGTATTTTTTGTCCAGTAATAGGAAAAGGATTGACTCTGGATATGAAATGCTGAGCTTTATTGCATTTACATTAGGCAGAATTATTAACATTGTATTGTAGAGGCTGTGGCACATTTTTGGCAAGCTGATACATTCCTCCCTTTCTCTTTTGCTTCCTCCCACTCAAGAGCTTTTGTCTTTTCTATCTGCTTTTTGAAGAGAGAAATGTGGTACACATAAAGACCTCTAAAACTGTAACTCGAGTTTGGATTTGATAAAAAGCTAAATTGTTACCATAAATTCAGATTACAGAAATACACAAAGCTAAAAAACTTTGTTTTCTTATTTAAATAAAGCCAAATACAGTTAAACTGTAGTATCAGACAGTAGGGAATTAACAGCCTGACTTTTGCAGTTGATACCTGCCAGAGCTGAGAAATGTCTGTGGTGTAAGGTAATCATGCCTTCTCCGTGTGTGTTTGTGTATCATCTTTTCTCCTTTGCGAGAAGGCTATAATGAAAGATGACAATGTGTTAAAATAAGAAAAACCCAACACTTGTTGTCACAAGAACTGTACAATGGTATGATGCCAACTACTGTTGTGTTCTATTTTTAGCAAGTATGAACTTGGTCTATGGTTTTTCTGAGAAATCTTGGTCTCTACTGGATGAATTTAGGGAAGAGCAGTGCAACCCATAATGTTTTTGTTTGAATGGTAAGAACTTTTCACCAGCAAACCTATTGAATGTCACATGAACTTTACCTGAAAATAGCTGCTTGCCTTGAGTTGATACCTTGGAGGATTCTTTTGAGCCTGTTGTATGCAAAACCCCGTTAGCAAGGTTCAAAGGTGGCTCCATACACTGCACGCACACAAGGTCTTTTATGAACAGCCTTGGAATGCTACGTGTGTGGTTGTTTGTAAAACAAACAGATAGTAGCTTTTCCCCTCTGCCTCTTGTTTGTATATAGACACAGATGAATTTAAAAAGCTTGATTCATCTGCAGGCAGCTTTTTATTTATTTAATTTATTGAAATAAAAAAGTTTATAAAATGTAATGCTCACCTTTAAATTGATACTGAAGTAGTTTAGGACTAATATTTATATAAATATTTTTTATAAAGCTAGTAATACTTAACTTTAAAGATATTTCGCTGTGATGTTTTACATCTAAGGCTGAAGAATTACATTCCTGAGATGGGAAGAGAGGAGGCAGGGGAGAGGGGGCTGAAGCTGATTCTTCATAGCCAAGGATATCTAAAAATGGAACATAAATACTAATACTAATTTTCCTTTTTAGGTCTTCTTCAAGTTTTATGCAATAATATATTAGGCTTGCATGGAAAGGTTTTGGTAGCGGGAAGGGCTCAGGGGTGGCTGTGAGAAGCTGCTGGAAGCTCCCGTCATCTCTGACATAGCCAGTACCAGATGACTACAAGGCAGAGGTGCTGCTGGCCTGTGGAGTGGTGGGATAACAAATTCAAGAAGGGGAGAAAATGTTTCTGTGTGGGATCAATTGCAGACAGAGAGGAGTGAGCATATGAGGGAAACAGCTCTGCAGTCACCAAGGTCAGTGAAGGAGGGGCAGGAGAGGCCCCAGGTGCTGGAGCAGAGATTCCCTGCCAGCCCATGGTGAAGACCCTGGTGAGAGAGGCTGTGCCCCTGGAGTCTGTGGTGGTCCAAGGTGAAGCAGGCACACACTTGGAGCCCCTGGAGACGCCCATGCCAAAGCAGGGGGGTGCCCAAAGGAGACTGTGATCCTATGGGAAGCCTGCACTGGAGGATGCTCCTGGCATGACCTGTGGACTGTGGAGAGAAACGCCCAGGCTGAAGCATGTCTGCTGCCAGGAGGTGTGGCCCCACAGGGGACCCTCACTGGAGCAGTCTGTTCCTAAAGGACTGTACCCTGTGGATGGGACACATGCTGGAGCAGTTGGTTCATGAATTGTAGCCCATGGGAAGGACTCACGTTGGAGAAGTTAATGGAGGATAATCTCCCATGGGAGAGACCCCATGATGAAGCATGGAGAAAGCTGTTTCTCATTGTCCTACACTGAGTTGATTGGTTATAAATTAAATTATAAGCAAACTCGACTTGGGAGTCAAGATTGTTTTGCCCATGACAGTAATTGGTGAGTGATGACCCTGTCCTTACCTTGACCCAAGAGCCTTTCATTGTATTTTCTCTGCCCTGTCCAGTTGAGGAGCAGGAATGATGGGAATGTCTTTGGTGGACACCTGGTGTCCAGCCAAGGTCAGCCCACCACAAAATTACAGCTGTTACATGAAATTTCTGAAAAAACAGAGCAGCTAGCAATTTAATAGTGGAAGACATTTGGTTGCTTCCAGACAAAGTTTTTCAAGTTATAGCAAATAATTAAAAAAATGACGGGGAAAGTATCTAAATAAATATCTTGTCTAGGAGATTGTCATGGAAGTTCAGAGATGCTTAAGAGGGTGGAGTTCTGTTTGACTGGTGCAGTGTTGCATCTTGACAGCTCTTGTTCCCGAAAGTGGTGATGAGATCCGAAGTTTTCAAATATTCAGCTATCGCACAAACCTTTCATCTGTGTTAAGCACTAATCCTTAGTGATACGCTGGCATTATGGCTTTTTTAGCTCATGCATCATCTTAGTGTGGGCTGCCTGACCTCTGTTGCCATTTTCTGCCCTTTGCGTATTCATAGAGAAACTGTAGGACCACTTTGTACAGTCACGGAGCTTTCCTCAAGAGTACACTAAAGAGCATGTTCATTTTAGTAAAGTTGAATTAGGGAAACATTAGTTGGGTGAGTAATACTGTTCTTTTGTCCATGTGGGCAAACCAGTTTTTCTCGTTCAGTGGTAACCAGCATAATGTAAAATACGTGTATTTGGGTCATAGTTTCTTCATTTCATTTCTAAGCTAGTATTTTGGGAGAATTGTTTTAAGTTTTCCTGTGCTGCTTATATTGATCTTGAAATTTCAAACTCTGAAACCGTGATGAAACCAGCAATTTGGGAAACCAGCTTTGGGAAAGCTAGCAGAAAATTCCATTATTCAGCACCTGAATGCCTTTTATTTTAGTTTTTCCTTTGTGAAAGTTTAGTGCTGGTTGTTTTTTTAGCAGATGTGTACAGATGTCTCAGTATGCTTAGGTGTGGTTTGATGCAGACAGGTGACCTGGTGGGGACTTTAATTGTGATATTTAGTAGCATGGTCCTAGTCATATCAATATTTCTGAAAACTGAATGTCCTTAAGCAGATTCCTTGAGAAATTTGGCCTAGCAGTGCTCACTGTTAGTGCACTGTTAGTTCCCACTTGGTGCTCAGGAAGGCTTTGATGAGCTTGTTGGTGGCTTTCAAATTGCAGACTGACCTGTGATAGATTTAGCCCTGGAGAGAAACTCCTTATTAAGGATATGTTTCCTCTCCTTATATATAGGGAAATCTATACAATAGAAGAAGAAACTATTGCCATTTTGTTCAATTTTGAGCATACTGGAGTTAAAAACCAGTAGCAGGAAAAATAGCCCCCATACTAAAGGTACTTGATTTTTTTTCCATAATTTTTTTTCTTCTCTCCCAGAATCATGTAGCATAAACAGATATATATTGTACAACAAATTTTGTTTTGGTCGAAGATTGTTAGCAGTGGCCGTTGAATGGGGTGAGAGCTGATAAAAAACACAGAAATTCTCTTTATGAAAAGGAAGTAATATGAAATGGTCCACAGTATTGAAATGATAATTTATAATAGTTAATCTGAGATTCTCAGTTTTGTGAACTGATGTCCATTTCTTTAGAAGTCAGACTAGTAAAGTACCGTTGTCTGGTCCACTCTAAAGTGGAGTTCCCTGATGAGCTGTGTCTGACCTGTGGATTGCCAGTAAGATTTTTGCTTTGCTGAAGCTTTTTTCCGAATGTGTGTTTTGCTAAAAACCTAAATACTGTGACTCTAACAGACCTGTGTATCTGCTAATTAGTGAATGCTGTCAATTTCTGGACAAAAATAATTATTTTAAAATATTTTAATAACATTGCTTCTTGTCAGTTGATCGCACTTCTTCCTTGGTGTGTGCAGGAATAACTTGTAGAGGTGCAAGCAGTCTCTGATGTCCATGCTCAGATGCCTCTTTAGACGTGCGAAATGCTAAGTGGTGTGACCTATTCTGCTGTTTCAAGACAGGCTTTCAAATGCTAGGTCAGAATTGTGTCAATGTGGACACAGCTTTGAGTGTCCTGGCCTTTAGGGATGCTTGAGATGTTACGGGTTTCATGTTAATACCTGGATTTTCAATTAATGTTTTGAGAAGTGATGCAATTTTGCTTTTTGAATGGATGGCTGTTAATAGTAACTGGAAGATGAATAAAATTTAGATAAATAACACTAATTCTCATAGTATCTTAATTTTCTTCTTTACTTATTGTTTTGGTACCTGTTCCATTGAGTTTTGAATCTGATGGATTAAACCACCTGTCACCAGTGTCCATTGGGACATTGAGCCCTTGACCACTATTCTCTGGATGCAACCAACAGCTCAGTGTTGCAAAGGACATTGGTGACAAATGGTGTCCCTCAGGTGTCTGTACTGTTTAATATCTTCATTAACGACACAGACAAAGGGATCAGGTGCACCCTCAGCAACTTTGCTGATGACACCCTCTGCTCTGGTGAGACCCCACCCAGAGTGCAGCAACCAGCTCTGGGGTCCCCAGCACAGGAAGGGCACAGACCTCTTGGACTGGGTCCAGAGGAGGGCCATGAAGGTGATTAGAGGGCTGGAGCACCTCTCCTATGAGGAAAGGCTGAAAGAATTGGGATTGTTCAGCCAGGAGAAGGCTCCTGGTAGACCTTATTGCAGCCTTCAGTACTCAAAGGGGGCCATCAGAAAGACAAACATTTTGGCAAACATCTGTTGCAACCGGACAAGGGGTAATGACTTTAAGCTGAAGGAGTCCATTTAGATTAGACATATGGAAGAAATGTTTTACAGTGAGGGTGGTGAAACACTGGAACCCAGAGAGGTGGTAGATGCCCCATCCCCGGAAGTGTTCGAGGTCAGGTTGGATGAGGCTCTGAACAACCTGATCTAGTTGAAGATGTCCCTGCTCATTGCAGCAGGGGCTTGGACTAAATGAACTTTAAAAGCTCTCTTCCAACCCAAACTATTCTATGAATCTGTGAGAACAGTATTTTTTTGTGCAGGTATGATGCATTTCCAGTAGTAAAAGCACTTGCTCAGGCAGATCTTTGTATTCACTACCACACTCAGACAGGAAAAAACCTTTCTGACTGTTTTCTGAGGGTATCACACCCAACGTTTCTTCATCTGCCATTCTACTTCTGTTGATCAGGTTGTGAAAAAGAAGTAGATGAAAGAACTGTATGCTGGGTGTTTGAGTTTTAGTGTGGGTTGGGGTCAAATAAATAGCTGTATTTATAGAGGAAAGAGGGAGAACTGCACTGAACTGATTATACTTGTAAATGTAGTGGAGTTTTACCTAGAGCACTGAGCTGAAATGGGCGCTTGTTTTGGAATAGATTTAATTAAAGTTTTGTTCAAAGGCTTTTTAAAAAACCTGTTAAATCAGTTAGGGAGCCACCGATTTAGAGGGAACTGGTTAAGGACGTACTGTTGGTTTCCTCTGCTTTTCTTTTTTTGTTGGTGTTTCTGCAAATGTTCAGGCTCCTTGTACCTTTAAGAGTTGCCTCATATCACACAGTGGTAGAGTCGCTGGAATGCCTCTAGCTGAATATACTAAAGCATATCTGGACTTCTGCAAAATTGGATTTTGTTTATCCCTCTTAGTTGCTAACGTATCCTTAGTTAGGTTTGAAATAATTTATTATTTTAGAACACACTGAAGTTTGGGAATACATTGCTTTTTATAAGTGTAAAGATCTCATTTTTGTCTTGACAGATGTCAAGCTGTTAATATCAGTTAGTCTCTACATCTCTACAGCTTTTACTGCTCCTGTTTGTTTTGGACACTTTGTTTAAAACAGTCTATTGCCCTAAAATACAGTTCCAATTCTCAGAGCTGCTTTTATCACCCTTTGCATGTGAGTGCAGCATTCATTATCCTGTGGCATAAAGCTGACTTTGGTATAGGTAGCTCAGTCATTTGCCGTGTACAGTCAGAGATCTTTAATGCATACTGTCCAGAACTAGAGAGTTGTTTAAATTGTTGGTTATAACATTTCACCTCTTGACATGTGTATGATGTTGCCTTGCCCTAGAAATGCAGGGCAGGCCGTAAGGTATGAGTTAATACATAAGATGAAAGAGCTGTATAATGTAAAACACGGAATACATAACCACCGGGATGCATCATTTAGATTTCCTGAAAGTAACAATTCACTTTCATTGCAGTTATAAATGGGGAGGTTGTGCTACTGTTGAGAAGACAGCTGTGTCGCTGCCTAATCATGCTCATTCCGGTGTACATCACATCTGTCAGTCAGGCTCTGTTTTTTACTGCAGGAGCAAGCTTAGCCATCATTATTAGCATGATACTCGTGTCCGAAGGTTAAACAGGGTAGAGAGGCAATTTGGAGTCGGTTATGGTTTCCTTGTTTCGTTTGTACTGTATTACGATGGTTAAGTTAGAATAGGCCCAGTAAGAAGTTTTTCAAGAAGTGCCCTTTCCCTTACTTTGCCCTTTTTTGAATCTGAACTTCACTGCACCTCCTGC
The DNA here is from genome assembly GCA_013397845.1 of Melanocharis versteri. Lineage (NCBI taxonomy): Eukaryota > Metazoa > Chordata > Aves > Passeriformes > Melanocharitidae > Melanocharis > Melanocharis versteri. Next base: position 1,319,592 of record VZTG01005281.1, on the reverse strand, counting down.
TTGTGTGTGCATGAGGAATGGAATGTAGAAAAGGTGTGACTGGGATTGGCTTTGGACCTCAGTTTTCAGGTAAGTGTTTAGGGACATGAAGGGTGACAGGAAGGACTTCAGCAAGTACATCGCCAGCCAGAGGGAGATGAAGGAAAACATGGAAAAAGCTGAGGTACTAGATGCCTTTTTTACCCTTGGTCTTTATTGGTAGGATTTGTCGTGTGGAGTCCCTGGCCTTGGTGACTAGTGGGAAAGTCTGGAGCAATGAAGATTTAGCCTCCGTAGAGAAGGACCAAGTAAGGGAACATTTAAAAAAGTTTGCTGTAAGGAAGTCCATGGCAACTGATAGAATGCACCTGTGAGTGGTGAGAGAGCTGATATCGTAGCAAAACCACTCTGAATTATTTTTGAAAGATTGAGATAATGGAAGACTGTTCTTGAGGACTGGAAGAACGCAAGTATTGCTCTTGCCTTCAAGAAGGGCAGGAGGGTCTGGGGATTTAAAGACTGCTCAGCCTTACCCTGGGAAGATGATGGAGCAAATTCTCCTGTGGATCCATTTCCAAACGTAGGAAGGACACGGAGATGATTAGCAGTAGTTACTGTAGCTTTAAGAAGGGGAAATGTGCTTGACCAACCTGTCAGCTGTCTGTGCTAAAATGACTGAATTGGTGGAGGAAAAAAGAGGTTTGTACCGTTTGACTTTAACAGTACTTTTGTCATTTTCCCCCTTAACACCCTCGTTTACTATCTAGCTGATGCCATCCATTCTAGCTAAGTAGACGGGGAAAGGGATTGCAAATTGGCTGAAACGCTGGGTTCAAAAGGGGTGTCAGTGGTGACACAAAGTCCAGCTGTAGGCCAATTAGACTGGTGTGCCCTAGGGGTTGATAGTAGGGCCTGGGCTGTTTAGTGTCTTCATTAATACCTGAGTGCACCCTCAGCGAGTTCACAGATGATGCAGAATTGGGGGGAGGGGATGATATGAGAGGTGCCTGTGCTGCCATTCAGAGGGACCTTGACAAGCTAAGGACATGGGTTGACAGGATTCTCATGTTCAAAAAGGTTTAGCAAGCAAATCTGCTGGAAAGGTGTCTGCATTCCAACATCATCATCCCTGTTCTTCGCTGCTCGCACCGTTGCCAGCTGCCGGCAGACTGCTGGTGCTCTGCCTTGAGCAGCATACTGCCATTTACGTGTGGTGATTAGAATAAAACATGCAAAAACTGTGCATAGCTTGCAGTTTGGAGAGAACTATCGAAGTCCTAGAGAAGACTGGGATAACAAAACGAAAACATTTATTTTAAGTATACTTGAAGTGTTGATGAGGTGATTTTCACAGCTCTGGATGATTATTTGAATGTTATTTGATGTCAGAGTTCAGTGAGGCAAGGAATGTGAAAGTGGTTTTAATCACAGCTTATATAATGGTTTGCCCCTTAAAAATTGTCAGGGTTCCTGCTGTCTAGCCCTGTGTTGCTGAACCCACAGTCTGTACAGTCGTCCCTGCTGCCACAAGTTGCATGTGATTTGTAAGTTATTTCTTTGTGAAAGTGCAACATCTTGTCCAGCTGTCCTTAAGTCTTCGGAACGAATATTGTCACTTGATATTACTGTTTGCTTAAGCACCTCTCTTTCAAGAATTTGTTCGCAGTTCTCATATTTTGAAATACTTTAGCTGTAGTTAATGGTTGCAAAGAAGTGAGTTGTGTAGAGACAGAACCTTTAAGGATGAAGATTAGGCACAGACTCTTAAGTTGTCTGTGTTTACAGGTGACCAGAATAGCTTTAGTAGAAGTGTTGGTGTGTATGTTAAGCATCTTGTGTGATGCCATGTAAAGCCTTTGGTACAAGAAATTGGAATCCACGAGAAGGACTTGAAGAAGATGACCCACATCAGTTGTCATGGCCAAACTTGTGCAGTGTGTAGGGGTGTGTGAATTCTGGAAGGTTTTCATAAGCCTTATGAAGTGAAACTCTACAGTTGTGGCTACAGTTGTTTAAAAGGAGGGAAAAGCAGCAGCTTGGAGCATCAGTGCTCAGTGTGATCTTAGAAACATAATAGTTCACAAGCTTCAGGAGGAGAACTTGGGATCATGATATGCTACAAATTATACTCTTCCCTGCTAAACAGCCCAACATATCAATTTCTGTTACCTAAGGTTTGGGCTGGTCTGCTGTAGTGTGTCTTTACTGTGGTCTGATACTGTGACATGCTTCCATAGCTTTGCTCTTTCATGAATGGTGGTGTATGAGTGGAAAAGCCATCGCAAGCTTCTAAAATATGGGCAGTCTCTGGAATGGTGATACTTGTCAATGTTGTTTAGCTACAGTACAAAACCAATCCAAGCCCCAAACTTTGATTAATGTGATTATGCAAAGAATAAGTGCCAAAGAATTGGTGCCACTGATACTTGATGTAGATGTTCATCTATACACACAACACCTTTGCAGGCTTATGTGGTTTCCTTTTTACTTATGTTGGCTTGGCACATGTGTCAGAGGAAAGAATGGATTTTGTTAGTGCATCAGTGACAGATGACCATATGCATTAATTTTGATAATGAAGTTGTACAGGTATCATGGGTTTGTGTGAGAAGGCAGAATGCAGTCTGTTTGGCTGGAGGCGAACAAAAAAATTAATCTCTCCTAGCGTTCTGAATCTGGAAATACTTCCAGATGCTTTATGGGTTCCAAGGTACCGTGTTATATCAAAGGGGCATTCTCAAGCTTATTTATAAGTCAAACCTCTGAAGACTTAAATTTGCTGCAGCATTTTCAGCTAACAAATATACTTAAGTGTCTATGCATCATCATACTGTAATCAACAGCAATCAGTTTGGCAATTGCTTAGATAACCCTTGTTGGAAGGAATATATCAATAGAAAGAGGTTCCTGTTTTAATCGTAATAATGCAAGCTGGAATGTGTGTTGTCTGCTGGATTGTTATTTGAAGTGGATGCCAGAAATTCTTATGATAAAATCAGTGATAATCATTATGCCAGTTTAAGGAGACACCAGCTCCACCCCAGAAGTTCATAGGAAACAAAATCTGGAAAATGTGATCCACGATGAGACTGTATGTTGGCCCAGGAATACCTCTCACACCAAATATGAGTACCCAAATGCTAAAAGCTTTTCTGCCTGTGTGACCTTAGTTTTATTTCTTGTCTGTGAAATTGATCTTAGAATTTTGAGATGCTCTTGGCAGGGAATTGGTAAGAAAAATATTTATACAGTTGCAGCTGTGTGGTTCTTCCTCATATATATACTTGATTCCAGATGTCTAGATCCAAGGAGGAATTAAGTGGAGTTGATTTTCTTTTTTAAAGAGATGGTAGTCAGGTCTCTGATGTGTACAGTAGCATGACTGCCGTGTAGTTTGTTGAAGATCTTAAAGTGACAGTAAGTGTTCAAACAGAGTTGGTTTCTCATTTTAAATAGAGGTAATTATGGCACAGCGTAATATGAGAACCATAGCATTACAGGCAGGTAAGCATTCCAGGACTTCATGAAAATTTTTTGATAGACTTTGCTCAAGCTGAAATTGGACCTCAAAAACTAACTTTTGCACTTAAAGGTTGCTCAGTGCTATTGAAGCTGAGCAATAAAAATACAGTGAAAACAAAACAATTCTGTAACAACTCTTTGAAGAAGGGATTTTTTTTCCTTCAAGTTTGTACAAAGCCCAAGTAGCAGCTTACAATGTAGTGATGCTGTCTGAAAAAAATTTTTATGAATTTTTTCCATATATTTACATATTTCTTTATTATTTAAAATGGCATCTGTGAATTTAGCAATACTTCTAGTACCTGAGAAATGGAGATCTCAATCTACTTTATAGAAAATGGTGTGTATACATTGTAAGGAGTGTGGTTAGAGCCTGTAAATCGTAGCATCTGGTTTATTCAGTCTGGATTGTGTGATTTGCTTTGTCATTGTGTTAAAAAGTACAGTATGAAAGTGAGCTTCACTGTTTGAACTAGGTTTTAATATATGCAAACTCAGATCTGATTCTGTGACTTGGCTTTGTGTTTTGCTGTGTGTTGCTTGCACAATTCTGTTTACTATTTGATAAAATTACATTCTCTCCCTCAAAAATTCTTAGTTGTTAACCTTAACCTGATGTTAAAAAATGAGGTAATGCATTTTATCTAATGTATGAAAAGCCTGAGCTGGAAAAAATACTAAGTGTTTGACATCTCATCTGCCAGGTTTATTTTCCTCCATGTTTCAGTTCCAAATGCAAGTATCTAGAGATACAAACTAATTGCTGACACTTAGCGATTGAACTAAATATGAGGGCAGGCTTGTCCAACTGTTTCACTCCAGTAAACATTGTTAGGGTTTATAACACTAACCTGAATTAAGCTTTTATGTAGTTTTCAGTCGACATTTTACTAAAAAAAGATTGAAATAATGTTGTTTATTTGCTCAGTGCTCTCCACTTGCATAAACTTCAAGAAAAATGTGGAGATCACTGTTCATCTTGGGAGAACTGGTAGCTAAATATAAAGTTGTGATAATAAAAACACAGTAAAACCACATTTAAAGTAGTCATTTGAGTAATCTGGAACAGTATTTTTGTTAATTTTGTACTTGAGAAAATAAGACGTTTTGACCAATAAAAAGGAATAATTTTACTTAGGAGAGAAATAGGTAAAATATTACCAGTTTGTTTAGGATCCCTGCAGTTTATTATTGACCTAAACAGCTTGTTCTGTAAGGACTTGGTGCCAGTCCTAAGAAATATTGAAAATGAACCTGATTAAAATACTTGTTGACCTTGTTCCTTATGTCATGGGCATCTCCTCACAGGTTTGAGAATACAGTCCTAAAAAAGGAAACACAGAAAAAAAACCCAAAGCAGTAAACATCCCATTTTTTCCTAAATAGGTGCATACACTTTACTTAGTGAACAGACTTGGACTATGTTCACATAAATTCCAGATATCTGTATTGGAAGAAATAGCAAATAATTAATAGCAGTTTTGTTCTGCTGAACCAGTTGCAGGAAACATGTCACTTCAAAAGAGAATGGATGTAACAATGAAAACTTTCACACAAGACTACCACACAGGGAGCTTCACAAGTATGTTGTTCCGAGTTCCCTGCAGCTGCCAAGTGGACATGTTCACCAGGATTTCTGGCGTGGAAAAGGCTTGGTTAGAAAAGTCTCTGTCTTCTTCAACAACAGTTTTTTGAAAGCCAGAATAAGTAACCAGCAGAAGTGTATTTATTATCCTAATCTCCAAATTTGCACGCTTCTTACTGCTTTCCTGACAGGATGTTTTGGTGGACAGTGTGTCCCTCCCTTAAGGTCAAGACAGGACAGGGAGTAGATCTTCACCCTTTGGAACTGGAGCCATTTTAAACAATGATGCACCTTTGATATGTGATTGTCTGCAGAGAAGAGGGGCATTAGCTACAGCACTTCCTCATATTGTTGTGTACTCAGAAGCACGTCACTAGGAAAGTCTCAAATCTTTACAAAGTCCACACTGTAAACTGAACTGTGTGCAAAGCTATACTTTATGAAAACTAAATTTCTTGAAGACCTTTGTACTAATTAGTTTAAAACTCTGCCCTTGCTCTGTAGATAGAGTTTAGTGGGCTGTTTTACTTATGTGACATAGCTGTTTTAAATAGCAAGAGAAATGCTGAGGGGTTTTTTTGGTAGTGTTTGGATTTGCTTTTCTGTTCATTTTTGTCCCCCAAATCATGACTCTTAATTTATATCCTTCACATCTGTATAGACTGACTTAGACACCTTTATATAGTAGAATTAGAGGGCTGGGTTGGTAGGGATTTTTTTGGTATTGTTTTTAAAGCTGTTTTCTGCTGGAAGTTTTCTTGTGAACTTTTTTCTATGTGGCAACTCATTTCTGTCCTTATGGTGCTGTGAGTTGGTGTTAAGTGAGTGCTGCTTCTGGATTACTCGTGCTATTGCTCCTCATTATGTAAGCTTCCCAGTTTGAAAAAAATGTTGCTAGTTTAATTTCAGTGGCATGGATGTAACATTTCAAGAACTACTTGACACAAGGAATGCAAGAGGTATCATGCCAGCTAACGCCGATGGGGCTTATTTGCTCACTGGCCTGCAAACTGAATTCTGAACCCGCAGTTTAATGTGCATTCCCAGGTGTAGCACGCTGCTTATGGGGGTGTTGGTCCAAAAATATGCCCTTGAAAAGCTGAATTCCATTTTACTGCTGACATGTAACATGTTCTCAGACGAGTGCAAAAGAGGCGTCTTTGTAAATTGAAACTAAGTTACGGAGGGGACTCTGTGTATGTGTGTACTCTGTGTTGTGGTGGTGGTGGTTTTTTCCCCCAAAGATCTGAATGTAAGTCTGATCTCTGATTACAGCTCAAAGAGCTACCAGAAGATCGACTGTAGTGGTCTGAGAAGTGGTTAGCTCTTCTGGGAGGAGGGTTGGGAATGAATATCAATTTTCATAAGAGGTTTGATTTTTCATGTTCAAATAAAAAAAACCTGCTTTATTCAGACAGTAGACTCTAATCACCAGAACGATTGTTGAAACAAAATCATTCTTGATACACAAGCTGTAGATTTGCTTCAAGGTAGCAGTGTTAAGTATTGGTATTTGATAGGACTTTAGGATTTAATTAGGAAGTGTTTGACTTGCAGAAAACCACATGCCAACTTAAGCTAAGTATGTAGAATTCTAATAGACAAATAGTAGTGTAATTAATAGCAACTAGCAATTTCATCAGGGATGAAATTATTTTGTAATTCTAAGTAAATTAGAAATAGTTTTGATGCACTGATGGCAGTTGTAAAGCAAATCTTTTGCCTTTAAAGGGGAAACAAAGATGGAAAAAGGATAGGAGAGGAAATGATGGCAGTCTCTTTGGGTTAGATTTAATATTCATGACATAGTGAAGTGTTGACTACTGTGATGAAAACTTTCTTTTAGTACCTTCAGGGAGATGGGGAAGAGGGGATTAGAGCTGTGACTTTCCTACTGAGAGCCTTTAATTTTAGTTTCTACAGAAATGAAGAGGACAATTGTCCACTCCTGAGCCTTCCTGAATATAAATGTGATGTTGTCTTTCACTTACCATGGGTTCTTTTTCTTTCTTTGTTTGTTTTTAGCTAAGAAGTGCTTGCTTTCTTCTGCTGTTTTTAATGGAACAGAAAATGGAGATGAAAAGGCATGGCTTCTCCTTTAGGCTGGAGTTTGCACAGAGGGTCTTTGGTCTGTTTCTTTTCTTTGCGTGTGTTGCTGAGGACTGGAATCAGTCGGGGCAGCAGAGCAGTGCACCTGGGAAGCTGAGAGGGAAGGGCACAGCAGAGCTGTGCAAGACCAGTGTTCTCACTGTACAAAGTACACACAGTACTGGTCTGAGCTCTTCTCTAACCCATCATCCCAAGCATAGTAGTGGTTTGGATCACTTTAATTCTGGTAGCATTTTTATGTATGAATGAAGGGAGTGAGATAACTGTGGAAGAGCCCAGTGTTATCTTCTGAAACTGTACAAGCGCGCTAGAAGTCTGGCCCTAACCCACATTTTGTTATTAATATTAGGACTTGGTTTTGTTATTTTGGTTACTTGAAGACTGATGGAAAGGGTTTTTCTTCCCCTCGCTTTTGCCTATAGGATATTTTTCTGTGTGTGAAGATGTCCAAAACATGATACTTTGGTGTATGTTTAGATGGTGATTGATGTTGGAGGTGGGTATTTCCTGATACTTAATGATCGTTTAGAAGAGTTAGTCATCATTGGCCAGGAAATACCAACTCCAGATTAGATCGAGTTCAGTTATCTAAAAGATATTTCAGTGTCCATCTGAATGTGGTACATTGCCAGAGACATTGTGTTCATAATAGCATCTTGTTGTAGTGTTTAATTATAGAATTAGTGGTTGTATGTGGGTTCCATGTGCTATAAATATGTCATCTTGAAGTCACTACCTCTGCTGCCCCAAGTTTTGGGAAGTGGTCAGGCAGTGTTGCCTAAAAGTCGACTAAAATTCTGTAACTGCCAGGATTTTCTCTCTCCCTGCCCTTGGCAACCACAATTGCCATCTATGTAAATTTTGCAGTATGTTTCAGGTTGGGATTCAAACTGCATCTTTTCGGGTTAATCAAGTTCCCTTCTACTTACTGAATGGGAGTGATGATTCTCTGCTTTTAGTCCAGCGTACATGCATTAGTTTGTACTTAGCATGATAGAAATAAGTAAGTTTATTTAAGAAAAATGGACAAAAATGCAGAAGCTAACATATACCGCTATGAAACAACCATGGTCTTTATAACCAAATGGGGGGGGTTTATATTTTTCTGACATTAAAAAAAAAGTATTTCCAAGTATTTGTAGACCCCCTTTCCAGAGATATTTATTCTGGATATTTGCTTTGGTCTTCACTGACTAGGTAAACCATGTTGACTGGATATATTGTGGGAGTTGAATAGAGGTAAAAACCACCACTGACTTCTGTAATTCAAGGCTGAAGGGAGAAATTCTGGGAATGTCTTCCTGGCTGCTTCTATCTCTCTTTTGCTTTTTGGCTTCTTTCCTTCTCAGGACAGGTGAATTTTTCCAGCTGTAATCTTGTAAAAAACATATATTGGGGCTTAGCTGTGTAATTGTAGGCCTCTATGCTTCCATTAAGTATTAAGCTCCTTTGGAATAGCCTGAAACTTCCTGCTGTCTAGGCTTGTAACTGTCTTATTAGTACATCTTGGGATCCTGTCTCTGCACAGTTATTTTTATAGGTGTGTGCTGAAGAGTAAAGTAGCTCTGTCAGTCATAAAGACAAACTTGAATGAGTGAGAGTAGGATTCACGGTTAACACTCAATTCAGTTTATAGAACTAAACATACTACACACTGTACATACCCAAATGTTTCACTTTGGACCTTACCCTGCTCCTTCTCAGTTGTTTTTTACAAGCTTTCTTTTGTTATCAGTGACCACAGCTGGAGCTGGCAAAACCTTGTGTAAGCCTTGAAGATGCAGAGGAAATGAGGCATCTCCAGTGGCCCATCCCACTGATGCAATTGCTCAGGCTTCACAGAAAAGGCAGGGTGTTGCTGAAGGTTTCACTGAAGTTGTTGTAGCCAAGTGGAGAACTGTTGTTGCCTCCTAAGACTCACTGGTTTTCGTTCTCTGTCACAGGAGGATGGACTTCATGAGCACATTAACTGCAGGGATAAATAAAAAGGGGTTCAGTGGATGATATTTTTAATTCTATGGAGATGTGTCAGTTGCTGCCCTGGTGGAATGTAGTAAGTGACAGTCACAGTAAGCTGTGCTAGTTTCTATAGCAGGATATGGCTGTTGCTTCTGATTGAGTTATCCTAAGGTATTATGACTGTAGTAGTTTGTTAGAAAATGTTTGCTTTGGAGTCTCAGAACTGATGCAGGTACTACCAGAACCTGTGCAGAACAAGGCAGCCGAAGGTGGCTTTGGTTCGCGTACGCCGCAGTGTTTCCTGGATCCGAGTTGGGTACCCTGGCTGTAGCCTCCAAGGCCACGTGCAGTTGGTTTAGGTTTCCCAAAGTGTTTCAGTGTACCTGACCCACGATGAAGGCTGTCCAGGCCCTTCCTGTTGCATGTCATATCTGGATGTCTAATGTGAGGGGGCGTGGGTGGTGAAGAGAATTTGCAGGGAGTGTCTCAGGGCAGCCTGTCCAGCGAAGCCTGTGTCACAGCTACGTTCTTGCCTTACCTTCTCTCTCCTGCAGAACTTTACCTTTTCATGCTCTGAATTTTGGAGAACTGTATCATCTGGATTTATTTTTCTGTAGTGTAACTGACCAAGTCTGTATGGGTAGTAATTTGTGGAGTGCTTAAAACAACAGACTTTTTTTTTTTTCCAAATGGTAAGTAAAGTGCTATGGAAACCAACAACTTAATACTATACGTAAAAGTGAATGTTTTGTAGTTTTCAAATCCTGGGTGGACTTGATTCAAATTATTGAATGAGGTATTTGTTAGCACTTGTTTGAATTAGGTACAACAATGTACTCTGTCAGTTCTCCTTTCTTTGACTGGTTGTGTAATCTGTTTATTCCCTGAACTAAGCTTGTGAATTTCCCCATCATTTCTTAAAAAATGAATACCGCATCTTTTTGTCTTAAGATTTTGTGAGCTTTAAAATTTGAGAGATTCTGTGGAAGATTATAAATCAATCGCAGGGCATCCTCAGGAAGTTTATTCCTTTTTAAAATGTATATCCTAATATAGCTGAGAGCATCGTGTAGAAGTGTTTTTCATGTTCTCTGAACTCATCTCAACCTAAACCTTTAACTTTAGTGAGATCTTTAAAAAGTCTCTCTAATTGTTTGCATAGGGAGAATCTTTAACCACTTAAAATAGATTCAGCAAAGGTTACTAGTTACTGATATGTTGAAAGTTTGAACCTTTGGAATGTAATATAATGTAAATAAACAGTGGGTGTTCTTACAGATAAATTTAAATGTTTCTCTAGTTTGAAGACTTGAGTCTTGCTTGGATTTGGTTTTAAACATCATACTCATTAAGCTGATGTTATTACTATTCAGACTTCTACTCAAAATCTATTTCTTCTGTGATGACAGTCAATAATTTGCCACTATAAAAGCTAGATAAGATGTCACTTAGCAATACCTGTGCCAATGATGAAGTAATTTCTTTTTATTCATGTTTTAGTTGTTATTTCCTTAATTTTTTTCTTCTCAGGCTTGGGACATAATGCTTAGTCAGTAATACTGACACACAATGCCTGCTCCCATAATCTCTGGGTAACTACATCTTCAAAAAGCACGTTGTTTCTTTTCTTCCCCATTCCCAAAATAATTGTATAAAGGAGAATCAGAGTCAGAGGTCTAGGTTCTGATTTTGTACCAGAGTGAGCATAGATTAACTTCACACGACGGTCATCAATCTGGGATGCTCAGGTTTTACAGAGGTGTTCAGTCATCCCTCTTGCTGGTGTGTTGCAATTCCCTTGGTCCCTTCTGGAGTCCCCCTTCAAACAGAATGGGAGCACTGCTGAGAGCTTCACGTGTTGTAGCTGTTTTAATTTTACTGGCATAGCTGTTTTTATGTGTAACATAATATTGTTATCCAGCCTCCTACTGTGAACCTCAAGACTATAAAATATTTTAGGAATGCTTTCTAACCTTCTTTCCAGTATCAGGGAAATAAGTATGTCAAATAGTCCTGTTCTGCACCATCCACACCCCTCTACCCCTTTAGGAAAAAAATTTACAAGTTTGCTTTAGGCGTCTTCACTCTTGTGAAATGTGAGATAATTATTTTAATTCTATTCAGATATTCATTATTTTGTAAGTCCAGGGTGGCTTCTAGAAGAGGAATGTAGCAGTAACAAAATTTTAAAAGCCCTTTTTAATAGAAAAGATAGTTACCTATAGAGAATATTTTGAAAAGTAAAAATATTTTTAGTTGAGCAACACTCTCCCCTCCCCATCAAACAAACAAACAACAAAAAAAATGGGAGCAAGACAATTTAACTGCAAAAACTGGAGCAGATCATATGTATGTTCAGCTATGAATAGGATCTTAAACTTGGACAAATTTTAGGTATGTCCTGTGAAGTTAGATTATGTGGTCAGTCTGATCTTTTGGGATTTTTGCCTTACTAGTTAATCTGGTTTTTCACACAAGTTTTACTTGTTTTATATAGAAAAGATAAATTCAATAACAGGATTGTATGCATTGGTGTGTGATGTATATACAAGGGGGATTTTTCTGTAGCCCAAACTTCTGATTTCTTTCCCAGCCTTATTTTGTGGTTGCTCTCTTTTTGTGAGAGTTCAGAACATGTAGGCTGTATGCCTTAAAGTAGGCCATTTCCTGAATCTCCTCTTATTCATTAATTTTGTGTTGCTGGAACTTTGCTCAGTGTGTAATTGGTATTTGGGTCTCTCACATATGGCTCCAATCTCCTCCTGTATCTCCAGCACTGGATATTTATAGCAAGCCTGCCTAAATGCATTATTCCAGCGGTGAGAAACTAACTCAGTGCACTTTGATTCCTCCTGCGCCCATGTCTGTGACCAACTGTGGAGTTTTGGCATGCATTGCATTCCTGGGTGTGGCTGTAGGACAATCCAAGATAGCCTCAGTTATCTTGGCTTTGTTTCAGCAGCCTGTTGCATTTTAGAAGTTCATGTTAGAGGCTATGAAAAGCATTTAATTCCAGACTCCGAAGTTATTCTGTCACCTTCATCTTTAGTTCTTTTTCGTAAGGATTCAGGGAGAGAGAAGTTATATGAGGAATAAGAAAGGCCTGTGTAGATCACTAACTTGATATTTCAAAATATTGGGAATAAAAATCTATTTGGTTATGATTGCTTGTCAGCTTTGGGGTTTAGAATCCAGGGCATGCTGAATTTCATCCTATTCTTTCTGCTGTAGTTTCAGGGTTCAGGAAGTTTCATCTTGTAACGTAAGTCTTCCAGTCAGAATGACTGTAACGTTTAATCTTGAGGATCTTCTAAAATGCAAGTTCATGGACCGAGACAGGACTCAGCCTTGAGTTAGACTTGAAAACAGAAGGACCAAGTGCAGGAAAGAAAACCATGACTGAACATGGAAAAACCCGCTGTAGCTGTCAGACATGATGCATGGACTGCAACCCTTTCTGGTGATAAGGAACTTCCAATAGGCAATGTGAATATGAGTGTACTGGAAACTGTTGCCACTTAATGGTGTTGTCATCGCTCAGACTCAAGGCTTGGGAGGGCAGAGGAAGTTCTGTCGGTTTTGCGTGGTCAGACACTGTGTACTTTATAAAGATGTTTCTATATAATCCCTATGGAAACAGTGCTGGTGGTCAACTTCCAGTGGATGTATTTCAAAATAGAGAGAGGTGCAAAAGGAGAACCTGATTTTTGCAGATGTGGGCCCTCCCTTTGTAGAGTATTCGCTTAAAGACAGTGAGGGAACAGTATAAGAACTCTGGACTCATCAAATACTTAATTTATCCTTAATAAAAAAGGAGTGACTAAAGCAGGCTGCCCTTGAAAATAGTTACTACATTTGCGAATTGACAGATTTCATTGAAGAAGCCTTATTTATGTAAAATATTGAGTGTGAATAACAGAAGAACATGTTATTGCTTTGATGATTGATCTTTCTGGGTGATACTTGTCAGTTCATCAACTTTGCCTGACCACTGCAAAATATCAATTTAGCATTACTTTTAAAAATGGTTAGTGTGAAATTTGAGAAAAAGTGGTTTGTGCCTTCCAGCAGTACTTTTTGAGGCATATGATTCAAATGTTTGTAGACACTTGTGTAGTTTTACTGTCATGAGACTAAATTGGTCAGAGAAACATGTAATAGCTACTTGGCTTTTTCTGCTCCTACTTCATAGAAGTTCTGTGATGTAGGAATCCAACTTCTCAAGTCTCAGTGCTGGCAAAGCTGTGTATTTATGCTTGTATTTGGAAGGGAGGGCTTTATATACGTGCTTTCAGTATCTCTTATCTACAGTGGTTAGACTGCTATGATGTTGAAAAAAATCTCATCTAGAGAGATGAGTTTTGTAGTTCTTGTCTGAGAACTCTTTCCTTTTCCAGAAAGTAATACCACTGGAGGAGACCACTGCCTTTAGACCTGCTGTTTGTTTGGTGCGATGTGTGCAGCTTCAGAGAGCTGCAGGTAAGATGCTGTTGTGTAGACCATCTCAGGAGGTGGAGTTTGAGATGGGAAGATGCAGTGCAAACCATAAGCAAAGCAGAAGGGTGGCTCTGTAATACAGATAATTGCAGTGCACCTGATGGACAATTAGCCTTTGGAATTAAATCTGACCTTTGAGGAGTAATGTGAGGTATGAGCAAGTGCTTGATAATGCAAGTAGGGAGACCTTAGCCTTTCTGCTGTAGACAACCTTTGGTTTGCCAGAGCTTTGTTGATGTATTTTTGCAAGATACCAGTTGTCATCAGTTAGCTAGTGGTGAAGATTGCTAAAGCTGCTGGAAGAATGGTGCAGTTTGCGTGGACTTTCTAAGTTCTGCCATGTGCGCTGACGTTTTCTGGCCAAGTGAAATGTGTGCCTTTGGTAATCTCAAAGGGACATAAGGTGGTGCTTGGTCCTCTAGGGGTTGTGGTCAAGATCGACTTACTGAACTTGCCAGCAAGAGGGAGTTATCACAAGATGCTCTGAGTTGAAAGGAACCCACAAGGATCATCAAGACCAGCTCATAAGTGAATGGCCCATATGGGGATCGAACCCACAATCCTGGCGTTATTAGTACCACACTCCAACCAACTGAGCTCATCTCAGTGGCACATTATGCCAACTTCTTAGGAGATCTGATTTTCTGGGAATAGGATAAGATCACTTTTTGCCTCAGTTCAGTACCTATGTCACCAAGTCACTGTTTGCATTCCCTGCTCGTAACTTCCATTCCTGTGCACGTAGTAAATAAGGTGAAGTTTAATATATGTAGAGGAATTGTGATTAAGGAATGTATAATTGATTCCTTGTGAAGGAAGGTGGTGATGTCTTCCACATAATTTTAATGGCATTCTAAATGGTGTTATCTATATTGTCAATGTCCTATATGCTGCCTACTGTATAAGAGAAAACTGCACATTCTGTAAGGATTTACTTCTTGAAAATTTTCTGGGCTTATAAAGGGAAGGCAGGGAATACTGTTAAGAGTGGTGATCTATGAATGGAGTAGTTGTGCTACAGTCACCTGCCAGAATAATGGAGTTTACTCAGGGTGCTGTTCAAATCAGTGGACTCTGTGACTAGTTGCTGGTGAAGATAAGGCAGTTGTGGCTTTCATGGTTGTGTGAATCTGGCAGCACAATATCCAGTGTCCTTTTCACTGAGTCCCTACCATGCCTGCCTTGCTGCTGCGTGCCGGCTGTTCCATTGCAGGCATTTTTAGACTGCCTTCCTCTTCATCCTGTCTTCTGTTGCCCAGCTCAGTTGCCACCCCAGGAAGCAGCTGTCTTTTATGGAAGTAAGGTGATGTTCTCCATACCAAGATGGCAACACAAGGCACGTGATTTCATCTGTCAGCCTGGGCAGCAGCAGCAGCACGATTTTCTACTTGCCCCAGCTGTAGAGCTCATACTGCTTTTATGTCAAACTTTGTTGCTTGCCACTGTGGCCATCCATCAGCAAGCAATGCACAATACGGCAATGGTAGAATCTGAATTATTGAGGGGAAATTTGTGTGAGTGATGCCTTGGTTACCTTCTTACCTTCTTCTTGGTTACCTTACCTACCTTGCTCTGTGCTGTGTCTGTTTTTGAGGAGTGACTGGTAGCAGTGCACTGTGCTGCAGATGTGGAAAAGCTGCCTTTGGGTGCAGGATTTCAGGGTTATCAGGTGATATTTCTGTCTTTGCTGAGCTTGAAGCTTCATTGATTTCTGTGGTGGGCTTGAGAATGAAGACAAATTTTCCTCATTATTTCCTGTTCGACCTTTTTGTTCTCTTGCCAAGCAGTTTAAAGCTGGGAAGATGACAGATAGTGTATGATTCAGGAGGCTGTTGCAGCCGTGTGGTTTTCCAGCATGTGTTACTTACGGGCAGTGCACTTTTTGGGACTCTCTCTGCCACCAAACTCTGTGTGTTGCAGCAGATCGTCATAGCTGTTTTACTGTGGTGAGCAACAGTTGATTTAGAAAGGTGAGAGACATCTGGTTTTCGCAGTTCTAGCCTAGCTGAGGTCATTCAGTCAGACTGGTGTGTTCATGAGGACTGTTTGGCGTCACCGGAGCTGCTGGGTGCCACTGTTGCTGGCAGCGCTGCCTGTAGTCCTGTACTGACTTGTGGGCAGCCTGGTCTCCCTCTGGGAGAACATGACCTGCCACACAGCTGTGGAATTCATTTAACCTTCTGAAGGAGATGGAAGCGTGATCCCACATATGATAGACAGCATCCTACTTTGCTTAAGATCATGATAGGCGTGAGGAAGGTAATTTCTATACCAGTAACAAAACTACATGCCTCTCTAGTTCAGGGTGATGTTAAAATTGAACTGTTTTCCTGGGTTTGAACAACTGTAACAAGATGGCCAAAACCTCGATTTGTTTGAATAATGAACATCTTTGTCTTTTAGTCCGTGTCTCAGCTGGCAGCTTATTTTGAAGAGAGTTAATAGGTGCTCAATTGCAGTGCAATATGCAATATTTCTGTAGTTCTTATCAGCCCTAGCTGACAAAATATTTTACTGATGGCTTGAGATGTTTCTGACTTAATTCAGCATATATTGCTTGAAATTATATTTTCATTCGAAGCTTTTGAAATAAAAACACCTTTTCATGATCTTTTCATGATCATAATCTTAAATTGAACATTTATTTACAGATTGGGGCTAAAATAAACACAATAGTTTAGAATCAGTTAGGTGAGAGAACTGTTAATGAGGAATGGTGAGACAGTTTTGTGAATATTTGTGGGATTTTGGTATTCATGGAAGAGGGTGATAGTCTTAGTTCCTTGTATAGATAAACTGGGACCCTGGAAGGCAGCACTGGCATTTTGAGATGCATATCTTAACTTTGTATTTTAATGTATGGTTGCTTAACTGTTGAAGTGGTTGGTTTAACTTTATCTCACTAATGAGTGTTCTGTGTCTTACTGCACTGAGACTATGGTAACACTTTTGATCTTAATTTCCAGATTCTACAGACAATTTCAGTGGAGGTTTTTTATTATTATGTGAAGGTTATTTTAAACTGTTTGCATTAGAATGCACTTTCTGGCCTTTTCCTAATACTCATTTTGAGATGTGGGTACAGCTTGTGAAGAAAGCACACATGCAAAGGCTCGTTCTTGGCTTTTAATGCATGTTTGTTTTTTGTAGCAGAAATTCTGTGCTGATCTTGAAAGAGATAATAAAAGCTGTATGCTAACAGAATTAATATGGGGAAGAGAAAGCTAAGAGAAAGAAGTTGAATTAAGATCCCAGTATTTTATCACCAGGAAGGTGGTACGGTAAGTCTGAATCCATTATATTCTAGTCCATTATATTCTAAGACTTGACCTTCTGAATTACCATAGACTTAATTTTGACTAGAGGGTAAAATGCTGATGTGAGTTCTTGCAGTTCATTTAGTAGGTAAAGCAGTTTTACAAGTTTGGAGCAGTCTGTCTCAGGAGTAGTGACATGAGATTGATATATATACCTTCTTCCTCGTCACCCCTCCCCCAATGTTAAAGTAGATTAACTGGTTTAAATATTGTTTGCAGGCTGGAATTAAAATCTTTTTGTGGTCTTGGAAAGACCAAATATTTTGACTAGATTGTTAGAGAAATGAACTTACTGCTTCCGTTTCTTGATTAAAGCTTTCATTAAAAAATCTTCATTATTATGAAGGGATTTTGAGATTATTAATTTGATTTTAGGTGAAAAGGGTAGAAACCATCTCTTTGGATGTATACAGAGTTATTTATTTAGAGAAATATATTTTCATTGTTAGGTATACCTAAAGTGAATTTGTATGATTGAACTTTCTTTTCTCTTCACTGAGTTTAATGGGAGTGAAAAAAAAAACCAATCTGAAGAGGAACCCCGGGATTTATTGAATGTCTGAAGCTTTATGTGATAATTCTCACTGAGCATCTAGTTGTGGATTCATAATACGTTATTGCTGGTCAAAAATAATGTGTTACTAATTTTAATGACCATCATGAAATCTGGTAACTTCTGTGGAAGGAAATGTCTGAGAGATTATTATCAGTGTTTAAAAAAACACTGCCTGTGAGATTTTGTAGCAATAGCAGTTGAATTCCTGTCTACAGCCTCCATAAAGACCAGCATTACTATCCTTACAAGCAAAAGGCTTTAAGTGCCAAGTGATAGGAAGAGGGAGTGGGGGACGGAAGTATGCATCTGTTTATAAGAGTAGATATGAAAAACTTGGAGTTCTTCCAAAAAACCTCAAGCCTCAAATGCAGACTGATCGATGTATCCTTTTATCACTTAATTCCATAGAGCTCACCCCTTCTCTCCTCTCCCCTCTTACCCCAAATGAAAATATGCAAACACTGAAATTAGTAAGATGAAAGGTTTTGGCTTAGGTCTGAGAAGCTTCAGGGCTGTTACCATGAAGAAAGAAAAATCCAGCCTTGACTGGAGTTGTGGCAAATTGGTATAATGGTGTAATAATTCCAGATTGTGGGGTTGTTCTTCAAAAGAAACACGTGAAATTATCTAAAAAAAACGTTGTCTTGTGAGGTACAGGGAGGAAATGACATAAGTTCCTAGATGAAACCTTTTATAGCCCATATTGGACTTGACTTTATCATCTCTCCTTTATTTCAGCCCATAGATTTTTTTTTTTTTTGAATATCCATGGAGTTGTGGTTATAGCTTCAAGAGAGAGGAATTTTTAAGAAAAGTACTATGGCAGAATCTGAGGGGGGGAAAAAAAGTAAGTCACCAAGTGAACATATTCTTGCTGCTGTCATATGAACGTTGTTCTGGTAACTGATTCTACTACACTTAGCTTTAGGGAATGGTTTTTTCCCAAAATTACATACATCAGGATTTTATGAAGGTAAATGCTTATAAAAGATGTTTCTTTAGTTATGTTGCTATAAATAATTTTCAAAATCACTGAAGTCATGCTTAGATCTTAAGGCTTTGCAGTAGACAGACATGGGAAACATTTTATGTGCTGTCTCATCATAAGGAATGCTAGTTGTCTCTGTATAAAATGGTACCAGAAAGCTGGAATTGTGTTGGAATTGTGTTGGAATTCTGTTTAGACACCTCTCATAGGGAGTATGGTGACAGATTCCTTAAATGTTTTTTGAGTTTTGTGGGTGATGGAACACGTGGCTTGTATTAGACTCTAGGAGGATGCAAAATATTTTTAAAGGTATTTAACTGGTGAGGGAGTTCAGAAAGCATTGCATTCTTTGTGCTTAAAAGAATTTATAGCTTGTATCTGACTTTGTTAAGCTAGCTTCTGATTTGATTATATTTGTGTAAAGCAAATGGATTTGGGAAATAATTCTGTTAGTTCCTTGTAGAGTTTTGTAAAGAGTTATTATGAGAAAAGTGTTATGGAACAACTCAAAACTTGCACTGGACAGGTGTACAAATGAAAATATTAATTCCTACTATAATAAATAAGATGTGTATAAAGAAAAATGGATGTTCTTAGATGTCAACTTCAGTTTCAATGCTGGACACCAAAGCGAGTTCCTAAAAACATTCTGCCTATCTTTTATGTGAAAGTGAACTTTTCCTGTTGTTAGGCTTAATGAGGGATGATCAAATGATTTTCTGGTATTCTGACAGCCAGAAAAAATTACAGTATCTTTTCTCTGGGCTCATTTTTATTATTAAAACCTGCCATTTTTTCACAAAAGCTTGATACAAAGCTTCACGATTTCACTTTGAGTTATAAATGAATATTAAAAATGCCTTTTGTGTCACTTGCCCTCCTCCTTCTTTGCCTTGGCTACAGTCAAAAGTGTGGTTGATTTAGCGTGAACAAGCTGAAGAAAACCCACAGATAAGAGGGCCTTAATTACATTTAGCTGTGGAGGATGGGGGCGATTGAAGTGTCTTGAGCTGCCGTGTAGCAGCTGCCAGGCAGTGACTGAGCGGAGTGCTTGGGCCCAGTGCAGTAATGGTGTAACAGGGAGTCATCTGTCATCCTGTGAACGACACACTTCGTGGCAGTTCAGGCTAATTTTCATTTTGTAATTGAGATTGACTACTGCACCCATGGGTTGTTGCCGCAATAATTCAAATTTTTTGAGCTATCTGGAACATACAACTTCATTTCATTTAAATGTCTTGAGCTGTAGAAACTTGTGCTTCTGTGTG
This sequence comes from Melanocharis versteri, assembly GCA_013397845.1. Taxonomy (NCBI): domain Eukaryota; kingdom Metazoa; phylum Chordata; class Aves; order Passeriformes; family Melanocharitidae; genus Melanocharis; species Melanocharis versteri. The sequence goes on along the minus strand of VZTG01005281.1, from coordinate 1,299,812 downwards.
TTTGGGAAAGGGAGATCGTTTGCCGCTGTGGGGAGCCAGCTCGTGGTGGTCTGCTGCGGTGCGGTGACAGCTGCGACACGGAGGTGTGGCCAGCTGGGCTGGCCCTGGAGGGACACCAGCTTGGGAGCTGTGCTGCTTCACAACAAAGGCTCCGGAGCACAGTAATTCTCTCTGATACAGTCAGTGTTGGATCCTGGGAAGAGTAGAAGATCAAGACATGAAGTAAGACTTCCCAGCTGGTCAGATTGGACTGGGTGGTTTCCTAAATGCATGGCTGCACCTCCTCCACTATAGGTTCCAATAATCTTTGGATTTTTAAATTTTTTTTAAAATTCCTTTCTATTTTTAGTTCTTAAACTTTCTCAGAGCTAGGAATTGTCCTACTTAATTTTGTATCATGAAGAGAAATACTCTTTTATTGAAACCTGGACTGCTGGAGAGTTCTGTTGCTTTTTCACAGTTCCTACAACATAAGAATTGGAAAATCATCATTCCCTTTTGATTTTCTAACATTATGATTCTGTAATTTTTGTAGCTTTCCCCACTAGAAGATTGCTTTTCTGAGGTGAAGACCTTTGATGTATCTAATCTGTCCTTGGGCTGAAGGTGTTAAGTAGTCCTTACTACCCTCCTTGTCCTTCTACTTTCCTGCACCTTCCAGTTTCATTTCAGGGAGGGTATATTAACTCCAAGAACTATATAGTATTGAAGCTGAGTGCAGTCTGGCCTTATGCTGTGGCATCTTACTGGCTTTGCTCTGCTCCTTTCATAATAATTCTTACTACTGTTCGCTTATTTGACAATTAAATTTTTGGAGGGCTAAACATGAGTTGTGACCTTTCCTAGACAGTGGTAATAGCTGAATTCATATTAGTTGCTATTTATAATTAAGGTGAAAAAAGCCGCCTCAATGCCACCTTTCACCCTTCTTCCATGTGCTTTTCTCTGCTGTTTTTATTACAGAATAATTTCTTCTTGTGAGGTGGTCTTGTATTTCTAAAATCAGTTTCATCTACTCCAGAACATTTTGCATCACCTGTAAAGAGCTGCTGAACTATTTTCTCATGAGAGGATATATGAATGAACAGAACGTTTCTGGTTGTGGTAGAGAGCCCTCTTTACCTCCCTGTTTTGTGTCTGAACATGCTACTACTCATGTGGATTTACCTAGTTTCTCTGTACCTGAATGCTGCTTGCTGACAGACTCAGCAGCACTACTGTTCATTCCCACTGAAGGCTTCTCATAAAGCCGATATTTATGGTTTGTTGTTCCAAATGTTTCCGGAATGTGGGCCACCTGGACTGCTGGCCTGGACCGTGCTGTGGGCTGGTGTAGGGCAGTGTTAGAGGATCAGTTGTCCAAAATGTGGTGGCTTTCACTTTTGTGAAACATTGTATATGAACCAAGGGTAAAGCTTCACTATGAATACCAGTATACTTTTTTAAAATCTTGCTAAAATATATCCTCCTAATAATCTAGTTTAGCGTGCAGTTGGTTCCTGAAACGCATGCTCTGGATCTGTAGCTTATTTTGTCTACTCTTTCTGCTCTCACCTAAGAGCTGGAACTGAAAATACAGTGTGTGTTCGTATGTTTCTGGACTCCCAGTAAGTAGAGAGTGATCAGGTCAACAGCACGAAGGTATGATTGACTGATTTATATTCAACCCTGTCTGATACTAAGCAGCAGGTGTTTGGCCTTGTTTTGTCAACACTGATTATTTGCTTATAAAATACTCATAGGTCCTGCTGAAGTAAGTCCAGTGTAAAAACCTAAGATTTGTGATTGATCTACCAGTATAAAAGGTGCTTATTTTACTTGTAAAAGATTTTTTTTAAATTTTGAAAATGCATTTATTTTCATGGGATTTGACATACATAACTTCAAACTGCAGTTCATGGAATTGAGTGATTGAAGAACATACTTTTTACCTGTTTCAGCCCTTTTTGTACTTTCTTTTATATCTAATTTCATTTTGAAATTCAGCATGTATTTGTAAAGATACCTTTTAAATGGAGATGCTCATGTTAGAAAACTGTTGAGTTGTCTGATATTTAGCTGCCCTAAATGTAAATGATTCACTTGGAAATGACGTGGACTTGGTTAGTTAAAATTATTCACATCTGTGCAGATGAGCTGCAAAGCAGAATTACTTGAACTGCTTTCCACAAGGCGCATAGCTAGGGTTTCTTTACTAAATTTTTTCTTATTTTCAGTTATTATAGATAATATAATTCAACTCACTTTGTATCACATAAAGTGTTTAGGAGACCTGCTTTCCACCAGTGACTGAGAGTCTGCAGGGTATTTTTAGAGTGAGCCTACAAAACAAGGGGATTACTGCCTTATATCTCTGCTCTTAAACCTCTTAGCATATTGTATAGGAGCATAGTCAGAGTTCGCAGGTGTCTGAATTGGGACATTTGCTTTAGAATAGTTATTGACGGAGAAAATGAGGCTTGCTTTCTTTTATTTGCTGAATTTCACAGGTTGTGAGAGGCAAATTATTTATCCTACATCTGCTAGAAAGGGCATTGCATATCTTTAGGAATACCTTCTGCCTTGCAATGATCAAACTTGTATTTTTGTGACAGTTAAAAGTCTGAATGTTTACTTTGATGATACTTCTGTTACATAACGTTGTGGAATACTGACTACTGTGTTTAATTGCTGCTGTCGGGGGGGTTTTATGTTTGAAAAGTGTATTTTACAAAATCTTAAGCTTTAAGACAGGGCCTCTGGTAGCTGAATGTTTTAGCCACGAAATTGTTAACAGTGTGTTGAAGTACAGTTCATTATTTCATTTCCTGATATTTCGTAAGCTGTTTGCAATTTTTGTTTAACTCTGGCTTTTACCAGTATGATGTTGCTGTCATAACATTGTTTATTCCCCTTCTTCCACCCTTATCTGGGGTGCAAATAGAATTATCAGGTGCTCTGGAAAGAGTTGTGGAGTGCTCACATGATGCCTTAGTTCAGGTATAAGATAGCAAAAATCTGATGGATTTGAGAGGATGTCTTGTACCTCACATCCCATGATAACAATGCATCACGATTTCTCAGAATGCTGCCAGAGACATTTTTGTCACAGCTCTGATCTCTTTGGTCTTACATAAAGAGTTTAAGGTTGCCATTTCTGCTGTATTTTCAAAGTATGATCTAAATATTGTTTTCACTGCTGAAAGGTGAGTTTTCTACAGCTGGTAGGCTTGCTTCAGTAGACTTTTAGTTATGTATCCAATAATTTATCTTCAACAAGGAAAATCCCCTTAATTGGAACTCTAAATAATAATAATGACAACAGCAAAATGTTTGCTGGCTGAACAAATGAATAAATGCTTCACCTTTATGCATATTTTGATGTCTTAGAATGCTTACTTGTAGTATTGTATTATTAGATGCTAATTGGGTAATGAAAGGGTGAATGGGTTGGAAAGCCATGTGGTGAATAATGTGGTTAGTCAGCCTGTATTGCGAAACAGGGCTGTTAACGTTTTAGTGAGCATGCTCATACGGTTACATGCCTTCATTTGCTTCAGTGTGACAGTGCTGGATTTAATTAGATTTTATGGGATCTAAACTTACAAAAAGGCTCAAAGTTCTGCTTTCAGAATCTGACACATGGGGTGACCTTTTCTTCCTTAGAAGATAAGGGTACTCTGTGTACTTGTGCTGGTGAATAATTGCAGAGAAGCTGTTGCAGGGCAATTGCAGCAAGTTTTGGCTAACCTTTACAGTAGGCTTGGAGAGATAGGACATTACATGTTTTTGTACTGTGTAAGTGGGAGAGGAGGGGAGAGCGTTTGCTTAGCAGCAGTGCTTAATAAGGATTTTTCAGAGAAGTAAAACTCCATCCTGGCAGCTTCATAATAGACAGGGACAGACTATTTGCCTTGGCAGCAATCAACTTGCTTTCCTAGCTTGCCTCTTTTTTTATAAATGAAATGTTCTTACGTTGTCATCTGAAGTTTAGGGACTCAAATTGTACATTAGAGAGCAAAAGAGATCTAAATGTTTTGAACTGCTTCTATTTGTGTTTGTACTGCAGGTAAGCCTGCCAAACCCAAATCTTGTCCCAAGAGAATGACTTGAAACAAGCATATTTCCTCACTGATGTCCTCGTGTCCTGGTTATAGCCAAGATTTACAATAATGTTGAAGTGGCAGTAGTGGACTGTATATTATTGGAAAAAGCGATGTGAAATGCTCTTCTGGAATATGGAAGTGTGGGCTGTTCACATTTCCTGGTGCAAACCATTGTGGATTTCATAATAAGATTCAGGTTTTCCTAATGCTCAAAAGATAGCTGTTAAACATCAGTCTGTGGACAGGTGTGACCAGGTTGTACTGGCAACAAGAACTCAGAGCCACTGAGCTTTCTAAGGATACAGATCTTCACAGCCAGGCGGAGGAATGTTTCTGGAGTGTTTTCCTAGTAAGTAGGTTAGGTAAACACTTTTTTCAACGAGATTAAGATTATTTGCATTTCCTCTTAGGTCTGAAATATCAGGTAGCTTTGGCAGGAAGAATGCATCCTGATTTAGAAAGCTTTGATGTCAAGAAATGCAAGAAAAAAATATTAGAGATGGGTGAGGTTTTTGCTCTGGGTTTCAGGCTCTTTTGGCTTGGCCCTTCAGCAATATTAGATGTATTTCACTTGGGAAGAGCACATAAGGAGCAGATGGTTGTGCAGCTCCTTAGCCCTCACCTGTATGTGGCCAGCAGGCAATACAGGTATGAATGAGACTTTTTTTTTCTTTTAAATTACTTAACCTGATAGTATCAAGTTAATTGAATTAGTTTTTTATGGAGGCCTGTAAATTTTAGAATGATCCCTATAACACATTGTTCTTAAAACTGTATTTCCCTGCTGTTTGAAGTGCATACTTCTAGGAATTTTGTTCATGTGTTGATACTACTCCTGGTGGTTCAGGCTTGTAGGAGGACTTTGTATTACAAATCAGGAGGATGGCACCCAGAGTGGGGGTGTGTGTGTGCAGGGCACAGGGGGTGTGTTCCCTCCTGCCTCCGGGCACTCGGTATTTGTTGCAGGCTGCAGAGAGTACTTTGCCCTTGTTTGACCCATGATTTTTTTTTTCCTAAATTGGTAAATAGGAAACAGTATTAAATTCTGAAAGAAGACAGAAAGTAATCCCAAACCTGCTGAATGGTTTTAAAAAACTGACTGAAGACTTAATACCCGTTTTTATCCTTTTTCATTGTAAACAGAAAATATAACAGATAATTGAATGCAGATTAAATAACCTTTGTGAAGGCTGGAATTCAGAAGAAAGAGAAAAAATGTTTGTGCTGTTTCTTTGTCCTCAGTGTTGAAACTGTAAGTGGTTGCTTGATGTGAAATACGTAGTACACCCTAGCTTAAAATCTAACCGCTTGAATTTGTGCACGCAGTTCAGGTACCCAGGTACCCATATCGTCCTTCTGCCCTGCAGATTCTGTAGTTTGGATTGCCCCGTAGCAGCAACTGCTCTGCAAGAAACACCTATCCACAGTGTAAACGAACTGCTTATCTGAAGGTATGGTTACATGGGTGAGCTCTTGCAAAGCTGAGCTCCAAATTTGCATCATCAGCAGCTTCCTCCTGATCTAACTTCAGTTAATGTGAAAGCTTACCCATCTCCCACTGAAGGGTAAATTGCTGGCTTGTGCTCACTGAAGGGTAAAAGTGAACACACTTGTAGAGCAGAGCAGCTAACAAGACATGAATTAACATGCTGGTTTATCTTGCAGTAATTTGTTCTGCAGCCATAACCCGATGATGCACGAGGCAGTGAAGCCAAGAGTGCTTCAACACGCACTTTTATCCATGACAGTGTTGTTTCCGTCTCTGTTGTTTCTGACAACTCTGCCCCTAAGCTGGCAGTGGACTCATAGAGGTGTAAATGGTAGTTTTTCTGTTGGTCAGAAGACTAATGATGCTCAATCTCTCCTTAAATTGCCTTTGGCTCTCTGTTTCCAAAATACATAAATATGCATAAAAATAAATGGCAACATAAATTTAGAAACTCTTTTGTCTTTTTGATACCTTTTGTAGGTAGCTGCTTTGGGAAATGGTCTAATGTCTAGTCTCATGTTGTAATCTCTTGAATTACAAAAGTGGTGGAGATTTTTATGTTATGTGGGTGGTTTTGTTTTGTTTTGTTGGGGTTTATTTTGCTTGGTTTTTTCTCTCCAGCGGGAGTGACCATTCAGATACTCAGATGTCTGCAGTAAGATAACCTTGAAATGTACTGGGACCCAAAGTGGCTCTGTTTCCTTATTTCTCCAGAAGGCTCAGTGCTTTCAGCCTTTGTTGGCAGTTTGTCTCTGATGTAATGTTGTGTTTTGTGATTTAATTAGATTTTGAGTTCCCTGTCTTGGCTTTTCACTAGGTTTATCTTCAAAGTTTCCATTGTCCTCTTTCTCTGGGTCCAAGCTGGATTTGTAAAAGTGAAAAGGAAATAGAGGTTTTGGTGTTTTGGTTTGTCTCTTGGGTGGTTTTAAAATACTTCAAATTACATGACAAAAATTATTTGCTAAATAAAAAAATATCAGTCTGATAACTTTCATCTTACATAATCCCAAAACATAGTATCAAACTTTTTACAGTACCGGTGATGCTGTCAGTTTAGTAGAAAATACCCGGATAGCTTATTGCAGCCTAGGCTGGTGTCTGTTGTGTTGGCAAGCACACGGGGCTTGCGTGGAAATGTGAAGTGCCCTACAAAGAATTCAAGTAGAAAATGCTCACTCATCTCTCTTTAGAGCCTCTCTGCAGAGATTCTGAATTCCAGACAAAATTAGTAAAAATTTCAGCACTTAATTGTAGCAGTTCATGTGCGTCTCTCCTGAATCCTCAAATCTGCAGCCTGTGTGAATTGTTCCATTTAACATTTTCGGATCAGGTGACAGCTCTAGTTATGCTGTCCTGACATGCATGTTACCAGCAAATTAGGTATTTGTAGGACGTGCTGTTTTGCGACCTACTCACAAGTCTGACATTTCAGAAATCCCAAGTGTGGCCATTGGAGAGAGCTTGCTGGTTGCCTGACCAGAAATTAGTTTTGCTATTTGTCGGCATTTCTATCAGATAGAATAAGCTATTTTTAAACTATTTGTTGACAACATGACCTCAAAATTAGAACATGTAGGAAAATGGGTTTGGTTTTTTGGTGAAAAGGAAATACTTTGGGCAAAATGCCACTTCAGCTTCTCGTACAAAATGTAGTTGAGGAACTCTTATTCTTATCCTCCCCTGGGGATTGAGATTCCTGGTCAGAATGAATGGCTGATAAGGCGCCAGTCTCATGGGCACCAGTAATGCCCGGGAGGGAGAAGTCCAACAGAATGCTCGCATAAGCAAATGTTTTGATAAGGCAATTAGACTGTGGTTTTTCACAAGTGGTACAGTGGTTGTGTGCTGTCCTCAGTCCTTGCTTTGCTATTCACTGAAGTTTTTGAGATTCAGAGTTACCTTGACATCTTCAAAACTGACATGGGCCTTACTGCATCTAATTGTATCTGCTTAAGAGTCTGTTGCCCGTTTTGGCAGAGTGGAGTGTCTGTGCCCATTTGTCCCTCACTGGAGTGCAAGGTTGGGCAGCTGGGCTGTGAGCCATGTGCTGACCAGATTGCTGTGCTTTTCACTGAAGCAGCTGGAGCTGTGGTTTTGCTCACTGTGCTGTGGCGCTGCCAGTCTGCAGCAGGGACAAGAGTGGGTGTCTGTCCTTACGAGCTGAGGTGTCATGTAGAGATTTGCTGCAATATGTCTCACCTGCCCAAGGTGATTGAATGGCCTCCCTTGAAATTCTGATTCCTTTAGACTGATGCACAAAGTCCTCTGTCTGCAGTTTGTAAAACAAAATACATAGCTAATATTGCTGTAATGCCTCTCTGAGCCTTGATGGAGAATAGAAGCTTTGCAGCTCCTCTTAAAACTTCAAGAATTGCCTTTGCACATTCAGAGATTTTAAAATGGCATATAGCTTGTAAAATAAACAAACTGTGTTTATAGAAGAGTGTTGTGGCTTAACCCCAGATGGCAACTAAACCCCATCCAGCCGCTTGCTCACTCTTCCCGGTGGGATGGGTGAGAGAAACAGAAGAGCAAAAGGGAAAACTTCATGGGTTGAGAGAAGGACATTTTAATAGGCAAAACAAATGCCGCACAGGCAAGCAGAGCAAGAAATTAATTTACTGCTTCCCATGGGCTGGCAGGTGCTTGGCCATCCCCAGGGGAGCAGGGCTCCATCACACACAGCAGTTACTTGGGAGGACAAACACCGTCACTCAGAATGCACCCCCTTCCTTCCTTCTTTCCCGAGCTCTACATGCTGAGCATGGTGCCATATCCTGTGGGACAGGCCCGTGGTCAGTTGGGCTCAGCTCTCCCAGCTGTGTCCCCTCACAGCTTCTTGTGCCCTGCAGCCAGCTCAATGATAGGGTGGGGTTAGAAGCAGAAAAGACCTTGACTTAGTGTAAACACTCCTTAACAACAACTAAACCAATGTGTTATCAACATTTTTCTCAGCCTAAATCCAAAACACAGCACTGTACCAGCTACTGGGGAGAAAATTAACTCTGTCTCAGCTGAAAGCAGAACAGAGCTGCTTCAGCTTACTGAGTGATAAGAAATGTGCATGTTTTCTGCTTTGCGCATATGTTCTAATCTCTAAATCCACTCAAGTAAATATTTTACATTCCTAGTTATGACAAGCATTTTGTAGCTGTGAAGGAATGAAGTTAACAGTTCTTTATAACTAGATAATTGTGATTAAGAATCCTTCAGCAACTTCCCATCCCTGTACTTATACTGCTTTTTAGACCTCATGGCTGTTCTAGGTACCTGCTAGGGGCAGTTGCCTGTAGCCTTTGCCATCCTTTGTACATCCCAGCCCTTCACTTAATTTGCATTTGGATTTGGGTTAATTGGAGTGTCACACCTTGTTGCTTTCAAATGCTCATCAAGTGACTTTGAGCAGTGTTTGCTGTAAAAGTGGTGTTTGGTATGGCTGTTTCCTAATGTAGAAATACTTCAGGAATTATCCCATATGCTGAAAGAATGCTCCAGAATGCTGCAAGATGCAGGAATAATGGAATTCAAATGCCACTGAACTTGTGCGTGGGACTATCGTGCTTATTTGTGCTTAAACAATTAACATCACCACACTTACATTTCCCAGTCCTAGTGATACAGTGGTGTTTTCTTTATCTATGGGTTTATCTTTGAATTATTACTTATCTTTCTTTTAATCGATTATGGAAAGATGGAAGATTCTAGAGAAATTAGCCACTATTGTGCCCCTAAGATACAGTGGGAACTGACTTGTTTTAATTATCTGCTTCTTGAGGAAGAAAGTAACAGTTGCTGAAGGAAAAGGTTTTAGGGTTTAGTTGGTTTTAGTTGCTGAAGGAAAGGTTTTAGGGAGTCAGTAACAAAACTCACACCTTTTTGTTACTTGGATGGCTAAAGTGCGCCATGAGATACAAAACAATTTAGTATTTGTAATTAGTCGTGGGCAGTGATTTTCTATAATGCTTTTAATTTCTGGCTTTTGTTCAGCTTTGAAATAGTTGCATTTTGAATTTAAACTTCTTAAGTGTCAGATACCACAAACATGAATGTGTTGATTTTTCTCACCTATGTCAAATGGTTTTGACTGGAAGATACTAGTTCTTTTCAAGGTTTAAAATGGTGTTCCAGCTGCCTTTAAAGCAGCTTTCATTCAAAGGCCAGCTGTTGACACCCATAAATATCTATATTCTGTAGTTTATTCAATCTAATGGGAAATAAGCATATATAAACCAATTAGATTTTGTTGCCTTGCATTTTTCAGCATCTTCTTTTTTCAATCAAAATGAGATGTCATGGTTGTAAGAAGGCTTCTTTTACAGGAAAGACAACCAAATCTCAAGAAACCTTTCAGTATGTCTTCAGTATTCCCCACTTTGTATCCCATATGATTTTACTTCTTTAGGTGAATATTGAGTCTTTTTTTAGTAGTAATTTCTCTGATAGCTTATTGGCTAATTATAGTTTGAATCTAGTGAAGGTGAGCATGTCTAAAGTGTAGATTGGATTGTATATAGGAATTGATACATAAAGGCATAGTGTATACAAAGTTTTGAATTCTAGGCTTTGGAAGTGTATTTGCAGCACTGTCTTCCCCTGTTGAAGAAGTGCATTTCTCATTTAACCATAAGAATTCTACCAGTAGACTAAGCAAGGGCTGGACTCTTCCTCTCAGTAAAAGCGTGAACTTATCTCTTGTACTTAAATGAACAGCACAAGCACCTGATTTTAGGAGCAGTTTTAGAGCTATGAATCCTTGCCTTGCATGAGTGCCTTGGAAGCTTTTGCTATTGGTGTCCTGCTTGGTTGCTTTAGATAGGTGTTTAAATTTGGGGAGGCAGGATTTCGTGTGCATCACTCTTCAGGGCTTCGCCGTCAGCAGTTTTAGGTAATCGTATGCTCCCAGTAATAATTATTCCTGGGTCTAATGCTTCAGTTGCTGTGGAAAGATGTTAAGCAAGTAATGCGGATTTGTGTTTTCCGTTTCAAAGTGAATATCCATCTTTGAATCTGTGTCCAAAATATTTTCCTTTCACAGGCCCTTCCATTCATCTTTGCAAAAGCTCATGTTTTCCACAGGGTCATTTGTCATGATAGTGGTTGACCCAAAGTGGCTAAATATGTGTTTGGTGCGTATTGGCAGTATTCTTTTTTTCTCCTTCTAGGACGTGAAAATCTGAGAAATGAACAAATTACGGCAAAGCTTTAGGAGAAAGAAAGATGTCTATGTCCCAGAGGCCAGCAGGCCTCATCAGTGGCAGACTGATGAAGAAGGTGTTCGTACTGGCAAGTGTAGCTTTCCTGTTAAGGTAAGAGTTTCTGCCTTTCTTTTGGATATCCATGAGATACTCTTGCCATGAATTATTATCTGGGGTTTTTTTGGCAAGCGTAAGCCAGAGACATGCTTCATTACACACTGACCTATTTTACAGTCAGCTCTCATTGCAAAGGATGTGGCTTTTTTCTTAAAACCAGATGACTCATGTAACAGATGCCTTGGAAAATCAGTCTGAGATATCCTACATTATAATCTAGTTGAAATAAATCATATAGCTAGGTAGAGGAGTAATGTAATATTTGTCTTCATTTTTTCTGGAAGATTAGAAATGATAGACCTCTTGGATTGCATGGAAAGGTACTCAGTTCTCTCTGTTAAAAGTGTAGTTGTGGTTACAGTTTGACTTGTAAGGTAAGTGGTGGGCTGTGCTTGGAAAGCAATACTTCCTCCCTCTTGAGAATTGAAAATATTGTCAAGTAACACCTGGGATTTTGACCAGTGCATGAGGTTAGAAGGACTTGCTAACTTCTGAGAATGCCTCTGTGCTACAATTTTGTGTGTATATATTACAGACTGTTAATGCACATGAAACTGAAATTACCTTTTAAAATTGTGATAACTCATTCCAGATTATCAGAGTATTATAAATAGGTATTTTCTTTTTTGTGTCCAATTCTCCTTCCTCTTTATTTAAGAAACAATAATTTAATACTTTAGAATAGTATTTAATATTAATACTTCAAAAACACCAGAATAAAAATAAATATAAAATTTAGGGTGGCTTGTTGCATAGGTTCCCCTTTCTTCCTCAAGGTACATTAATAGTAGATCTACAATAGATTGGAAGCAGATGACACCTGGGGAAAGCTAATGGGTTAAATATCTATGTACAAGGAACACAGTCTATGGTTCTGACACTTGAGGACCTTTAATTAGTTTTTCTCTGTATTATGCTTAAAGTAATTCTGTCTGATAGTTAAATATGTGATGTCGCTAGGTGGAATTCTTTAAACTGATTGTTTCATATTTTTGTGAAATTGAGGATTGGTGTAGATATGTGGTAAGTATGAGATAACTTTCACACGAGGTTAATGGCCTGCTTTACCCTACTGGAGTTGCTTATGTGTTTTTTTACGTATACTCAAGTGTATACAGCATTTCTAGTTCATGGCTGCCTGCTTATTTTTGTCTCGAGTTATTTTTCTGCTAAGAGGAAGGAACTGTAATTCAGTACTAAACAGAGATGGTGTTTTGCCAAAGCTTGAAAGTAATTGCTCTGTGAAAGCTCCAACTTAGATTAAGGTTTAACACTAGAAGAGAACAGAGTTGTACATTTGAGGATGGTTATTTTTTCATGACTTAGGCATTACACAGGTTGAAAAGCAAAGTGCTCAATTTCTAGGCATTTAATTTTATTCAAACGTTTTCAGTCTTTTACTGAACACAAAGGGTGTGAACCACTTCTCACTGTTAAAAGACTGACTTTTTTTAAACTCTCAGTCAGGACTTGCACTTCTAATGACAAGTGCTTCCTGTATTTAAATGAAGCATTCATCTACTCTGGGCACATGCACCCGAAGTCAAAAAAGGTTTTGGCCTATTCTGTGCTGAAAAGGCGTAGAAATGGATGAATCTTTGCATTCTGTCGTCATAATGGGACTTATGTGCACTCATTAGTCTGCTTTTAATTGCAGTTCACTGAATTAATTTAATTTGTTCTTTGGAAAAAAAATGCTCTTGAGGTAAATGTGAGGTATATGTCTTGATTTGGTCAGAATGGTAGACTATTAATATTTAAAGAACTTGCAATTAGGTGAAAACTTAAATTCAGAGCAGTTTGATATTAAGAGACATTTCATCTTATATGATTAGAATTTATTGTCCAAAGTAGCGTGCCTTGATATGGACAAAGTGGAAAATTTTATAAGGCTTGAGATGCAGAGTGGGTGTTAGCTGGGGTTTAACAGATAGAGACAGGAAGTATGCCATTGTGAGGGAGCGAGATAAACCAGATGTAGAGTCATCGCTTTCGTGGGTGGTACTGTATTTTGCTCACAGAAAGAATAGAACTTTGTGCTATTGAAGGAGAGTATCCTGTTACGCCTGTCTTGGGTATTTTTTGGGAATACATACATTCCAGGAAAAGTATGCAGGCTCCTATGTCCTTAAATATCTGATGGGGTGACTTTTCTTCCTGATGGTCCTCAGTGGAGTAGGACAAAGTGAGATATTTTGGGAAGAATGGTTAATGAATAGGAATGCATTCAAATCTGAAATATGGTGAATATACCTGCATTTTCTTTAAGTTTTGCGATGAGACTTCCAAAGTGGTCCATTGTCTGTAGTGCAGCTGTTCAACCACACTTCGAGATGTTGGGGGGGGGCAGGGGGAGCTCAGGATTAGCCTGTTCTTACATATTATGATCTGCCTTGCCCGCTCCCTAAAAATCATTGTCTGTAATTCTTTGGAGCTCAAAGCATAACTGAGTAGCAAGACCAGAGTCTGGCTTCTGCAGGGATGGCGAAAGCTTCACCTGTACTCACTGAAGGCCTGAGAATTTTTAATAAATGTTGCTGCAGCTGTCTGTAAGATTTTCTGTTTGAAAGTAAAATACATGAGACTAGTAGTAGCCAAGTTGTGGGCTTTGTTTCTTGTAATGTTTGCTATTTTATTTAAGTAAGACTCTAATTTTTTTTTTTTTTTTGAGATAGAGGAGACTAGTGCAAACATGTAAGGGAGTGTTTGCTCTTGGTTTCCCTTGTAAAAAAAAGATCTCTTAAATTGGTTTGGTTTTTAACTTCTTGCCTTTGGGCATTTATATTTTGCCCAGAGCTTGGGTGTTTGTAGAGTGCTACCACAGATTTATCCTTTTTTAGGCATTACAGAGCATGTGGAAGCTCTTTGAAAGTCATGTTGCAAATAGGATTTCATCCTGCCTTCAGGCTTCACTCTGTTAGTGTTGGACAGGGACTCCAGTAGCTGCTCATTCATTGTGCTTGGAGGATGCTGTACTGCAAGCAGATTTAATGTTACTGAAAGGTTTTCTATGTTGGCATGTTTCTTGAAGCTCTTCCTGTGCTATGTCCACAGCCGATCCTTATTGTTAAGGTCCTGAAGCGTTCTGTTGTATTTTGAGCAAATCTGATACGTCTACGGATCATCTTCCCTTTGGGAGAGAAAATGCTCTGTGGAAAGTATTGGCAAAATTCCTGTTATGTTGCTTTATGTTGCTTTAAAATTCAGGGAAGTAGATTTGATCCACGGTTGGTTCTCTCCAGTGCTGTGCTCATGAATTTGGAGGTGGTGGTACTCATGGATGCATACTAAGAGTTCCTTTTAGCCAATCGCACTCTTTTGTTTTGTTTAACAGCCTGTGTTTTTCTGCTGGTTGGTGAGGCTGTGTTGCGTGTAGCCAGCTATTGATCATATTTTCTCAGTCATCTTAGTGTGTGTAGATGTAATTACAGATAGTTCTCTGTGTTGGAAATCTAACCACACCTGAGGTCTAACGTCACACTCAAAGATAGGGCCATGCAATGGCTACTGACTTTCCTGTGGTGCTCTTCTGTGTGAACTGCTTTGAATCCACTAATGTCAGATTGAAAGAAGAGCCAAGGAGAGACAGGTCCCGTCTGTCAGCAAAGGTATGAAAAGGTTGTTCAACTTGTGTTTAGAAAAGTGACTTGCAGACTTTTGCTACTCTGTTGGGAACTTAAATAGTGTTGCTCTCCTAACTTTGGTGGTGTGGAGGCGTAATACCTTGCAGCTGTTATAGGTGTTTAACAATAGTTGCCCCCTTATTAAATATGGCACTGGTACATCTGCTGCAGTCTGTGCAGAAGTCTATTTTCAGGGACAAATTCTTTTCCACTGTCCTAGCAAACTGAAAAGTAAATACTGTGTTTCAGTAGTGAATCCTTCCTCTGAGAGAAAAACTGTGTGAGATACATGCAGTATATAAGGGCGTTAGATGAAGAGATTGTATTTAAAACTATTCGGAAGTTGAATATTGTAACAGACATTACAGCTGTGCTTATTAGTGCTATAATTTATTTATACCCAATTTTATACATTATAATTGCAACAAATGAAGTTCATTGACATACACATTTTCAAACTTGCTTTCTTGCTCCAGACACTACCTCACTGAAAACATGCAGCTGTTCTGTGGTATAATGACTAAAATATTTGACACTAGGGCTTCTTTTGTCTGAAAAGCCTTTTGGAGTGTCCCTCTGGGTAAGTGGCTTTCATTCATACAAATGCACTTTGGAGTAACTGGCTTGTGAAATTTATATCAGAAAAATTAGGTCATTTCCTTCTACCTAAGAGAATTAAACCAACAAAACATTTGCAAATTCTTGCAGGTTCTGACCAAAAGGATGTGTTAAACAGAATATTAACAGCTGGTTGCTACCTGTTGTTCTAGAAGACACAACAATTGTGTGAATCTTGGATAATTTGATCAGTTTTGTTCTGTCACTTCCATGTTCTTGGTGGTCAGTCTCTTTTGACCTTAAGGCATCTAATGCTACTGTTGCATATCACCTGCAAATTTACTTGCATTTTTTTATTCCACCTGGAAGACTAAAGATGTCAGTGGAAAAGCTGGTGTGGAAGAGTAACAAACCACATTTCTATCTCTGGCATCCAGGGTTTGCTGCTGAGTACCTGGTATCATTGGAGCTAGCCTTCCCACTGAATTTGATTTCTGTGTTGGTGTTGACAAATAACAATTGTATGGATACAGTTGTACTTTTGTATATAAAAGAATTGACTTTTCAGAACAAATACTCGTGAACTGTTTCCCGTGTAACCCTTGCTTTGATGGGAGATGTTTAGAAGACACTGTATTGCTTTGTGTTCAAGAAGAGACGGAAGGAAAGGGAGCAACTGGCACAAGCCCTGTCGAGTATCCTCACTGGGACCTGTGAAGGTCGGTTCTCATCCCTGGAGTCCCTGTGCTTAGGTTGTTGAGCCGTACGTGGCACTGCTGAAACCACCATCAGCAGGAGATAGGCCATTTCGGTCACTTTGCTTTGTGCTCTCACCACTCGTGGCTGCCCAGTTGTCCTCTTTAGTTTTGGAATTTGCATATTGAACTTTAGTGCTTAATGTCAAATTTATAAATCTCACACTAAAAATAACTCCTTATTTTTAGTAAGTTTATAAATACAGCTTGCATGCCATTCTGTTTCTTCAGGTCAGAAAGACTGGTACCTGCACAGGTGACTGTGGCTTTTATTTTATGTCTTAAATGCACTTCTAGTTTGAAATAATAGCTGTGAAAGAATTCACCAGCGTGATGCTGAAGTGCCTTTAAGTTAAGCATGTGATATTTTTCACTGTGAAAGCTTGAGGTACTTGAATAGTCTTTGGAAAACTATGTTAAGTATTTTTAAGAAGTTAATGTGACAAATCTGCTGATTTGTGAAACGTTGCACGGCCTTACGCATTAAACTCTAGAAATCTCTACCTCTGGAGGCATGAACTGATATTAGCAATAAACAGTAACCATTCCTATTGAATGCTAAACTTCAGCAAGCAATGGTACATTTTAAAAATCCTGCAGCATTTAACATCACAGGAAAAAGGCTGGAAGACAGCTAATTATAAAAGATGGTGATTATAATGGAAGGTGTGAACCTTACCTCCAGTATATTCCTATGCATTTTTGTCATGGCTAAGAGGAATGTAAGGCAATCCCTAATCTTTAAACTTTTCACCCGAGTGTCCAACCCTTAGTTTCATTTGAATAGCCTTGCAAACAAGAAGCTTGAAATGAAGCTTCTTGCTGAGTTTTAAAAACCTCCTGTCTTTGGCAAAGGTGAAATTCTTAAATAGTTTCATAAACTTCACGTTGTTTTAGAGATATGGCAATTAAGATGGTTTGGATGGCCTTGCAGAAATATTTATTTTAAATGTAATTTAGGTGTTGGAAATCAAAAAGTTCTCATTGGGTTATACTTTTTAATTCTGTTTTTTAAAATTAGGAGATCTCCAGTGTCATACATGGAAACTGAATTTTTTGCAGGAGTTGAAGAAAAGGTACAGTGTGTGCCTGTGCAGTGTGTGTATAAAACTTTGCTATCAACACTTGATTTTCCTTTGTTTTTTCTTTTTTTTTTTTTTTAAAGAAAGTTTTTACTTTATTAGATAATGCTGAATTCCTGGAAAAATAGGAACTGCACATCAGAACATACAGTTGAAAACCAGTCTGACAGTACATATGTGAAGCTGTGAAGGGACTAGGAGAAATAGTGTGTTTAAACCTCATCAAGGGAAATTTAGGATATGCATTAGCAATAACAACTCAGCAAAATAACATCCCTTTCTACAGTGAGACGTGTAAACTACAGGGTAGAAGATCTAGCCTATTGATCTCCAGTTACAGAAATGTCATAATACCGCAAGGCTGACTTCTCTGATGTAAATGTGGAAGTAGATCCTGCCCTGAAGCAAGTGCTGTCCTACATAACCTTCTGAGTTCCCTCTCTGCCTCATTTTAGGGATTCGTAAGAAAATGAAGAACATAGCATTTGTGTATCATGTATTGAGCTTCTCTGCTTCATCTTCAATATTCCTGACTGGAAACGTTTGTTATTTCCTCACAGTGTTGTTTCTGTTGACAATGATAAAGGTCGTGTGAGAAGCAGTACGTGAAATGCACAGTATGGCTCTTAGGTGGGTGTGATGTAAAAAATAGGGAGAACTACTGGTATGGATACTGCTTCAGATTCTTTTGATCCTCATTATTCAGAGACATTTAGCAGTCATAGGCTGCTACAGTTCCTGTTTTGGGGGATTTAACAGGTTGATGAGACATTTTGATTTCTAGTGACGTGTAGCATCCTAGCTAACCTATAGCTTTGACTAAGCAAAATTAAACTTTGTTGATGCCTAATCATAGAGTTTCTGTTGTCTGTGCTTCTACAGCTTTGTCTGAGTGAACATCTGTTTCAAACTGATAAATTTAGAAAGCAGGAGCATGAGTGTGAGAGGAGAGAAATAAAGTATTGAACGTTGGAATGTAAATCTTAGAAGTCAGTGGAAAAGTAGCTCAGCTTTAAGACGTATCCAGGATTTCTGGATTTAAGCTTATGTCTACTTGCAAGATAGCATTTTACTCTGAAACTTTGGGGCTCAGGCTTTAATTCTTGAGCAATGTCAATTCTAGAAGCATATCTGCACATGCAGATGTCAAGTAGTCAGCCTTACTGTTGCAAATAATACCCTAGAACTTACACAGAGGAAGAAAGAGGAATGTCATTGCCTCTAGGAAAAATACCAAGAGATGCTGGTGTGCTTCTCTTTATGGGAGCTCGTTTCCCATCACAGGACACCTTGGCCAAGACTTCAAGTAAGCTCACTTCCTGTGTCCGTCTAGTTTCAAATGTAATCCAGAGAACCTAATCTGTTACTGCAAATAAAACAGTGCGGTGCATGTGAACATCTGCTGATACAGAGGGAACTTCAATTATTTGTGTAGCTGAGTCTGTTTCAAAGAGTGACTGTAAAAGCATATTACTAGACTTGAACAAACAGAACTGGCTTGAGTGAGTTGTCCAGGTTGAAGGAGCTCTGATGAAGGATCTTCTTTTTGCCAGCTGTTATTGTTGAACTTTGAAATTTTGAAAACTGAGTCAGCCAAGTATTTGTGAGAGAAATGAAAACAAAGAAGATCAGGGCAGTATTGCTTGTACTAGGACATAGATGGTGCTTTATTTCTGGCCTGATATATCAGCCCTTGATGTTTTAGTAGGAGCAGTTTCAATAGCTTGTTTTTGGGAGAAGACAGTAAGAAAACTTCACCAGAAGCACTTAGTATAGTAACTTGAGTTGTTGGTTTTTAGATGAAGTTGGAAAAAGTTTAAAATGTTGAAAAAGAATAAAGTTTCTCAAGCACTTTCCAAATTCTAAGGATGTTTTGCTGTGTGCCAGTTTAACTTGTTCCTGTGTCGATTGCTTTATGTTTGGCTTGAGATTGATACCAAACACCACCATCAGTGAAAGAGAACATAAAAATCAGTGATGAAGAGGGAAAGTTTTTTGGTTTTTGTTTAATTTGCTGTACCATAATCTTGTCTTCTTTTTGCTAAAAATGTTACTATAAGCAGTGCTTCTATTTAATAATGTTTGCATTAAGGACTTTCCTCCAACAGCCCCTGAAAGTATTTATTTTGGATTAGAGCTTTTATATTATGTTACTCTGTATATGGACTCTGCCCACGTGGATTTTAGCTTTCTGTAAAAGCACTGGTGGTTAATTTCTGGTATAATGATTAAATGTCTTACAGAACATCTTATGTCCGAGAATTGCTGATGTCATGACTATCATTCACTGGTTGCTATGGAAATTAAGTAGGAGCGCATTCAATATTAATACTGCATTCCTGCTATGTTATTTTCCTGATGGAAAAGTACTCACTTTCTCCAGGAATGCTAGCTGCAATAATCCCTGTGACAAGAAATGCTCTTTGCAAATATGTCATGGGTACTCCTTTCCTTACTGTTCTCAAAGTCATCATCCACCACAGTATGGCTTAGGCAGTTCACATGGATTTCTGTGTACCCAGTACTTACGTGTCCCAGTCCTGGAGTGTGTTTGTGGCGATGTGCTGTCATGAATTTGCAGGAGATTTTACTGATATAGGACAGTTGCTGCCCAGGCACTTCAGTAGTATGTTTCTTCTCCTTTAGTTTGAAAGGGAAGTTCCTTTCAAAGATCCTGGAAGGTTGTGTACAGAAGTGTGGGATTTGTGTATCTGTTTTTTAGTGGTTTCCATGTAATCTCTTTCCGGCAATGTAACAACAGAGTTTAACAATAGTTTATTTTTCTTAAGTCCTGAATTCTGGCATTTAACTTTCATTTCAGACTCTAACTAGTAGCTGCATTGCCTTTATTAAATTTTGAAATGTCACTCATGAAACGCTGCTGCACTAGTAAGTTGAACTATATTTCAAATTTAAGGCTAAGTTGAGATATATTTACAATTTAACACTTCTGTTTAAAATATAAACACTAGAAGAGGTGTCAGTCTTTGACAGAGTTTTTTGCCAATTTTCTTGAGGAAATAGTTTTGTCTTTGATTACAATCCACTAATTGTGGAAAGAAGCTTGAAGACTTGGAAGGGGACCCGCTGCTAAAGGGATGTTTGGCTGTAAAAAGAAGAGGACCGCAGCATTCTGGTTATAGAGTTAAAGTTTATTTTTACAAGAAAGAAAAGTATATTGGCATGTATAAGTAATTAACACCCCACCACTCCATCCCAGAAAAAGGAAAAACCAAAGCAAGAAGAATTTTGAAATTGCCTGTAAAATGTTCAACACCAGTGCTAATGATGAGCTTTTGGCTTCTGCAAAACTGGTGCAATGGCAAGAACAAGTTTTTTTCTTTTCTTATGAAGGGCTAGAAGTGTAACATGTAGATGCAAACAAAGTACCTTTTGTCCTCTATATCATAAAGAAGTATTGTGTGACAGTGTAATTTATTTTATAATTCAGAATTGATTGATGCTCAATGAGGTCTGTGGATTGTACCCTTTTGGTGTGGATAGATGCACTTGATATGTGTAATAATGTCTCCATTCACGGGAGTGGAAGCAGTATTGAAAACTGCAGCTAAACTTGCTGTCTCCAGCAGCAGTGGCATGACTGATTGCTGAAAGTTGGAGCATGGGACTTGAATAGAGGTTTGGCAAGACAGGGGAGAATGGTTGTCTGTTTTGCAGTGTGACATGAGGCAATATTTACCCTGCTCTGTTTCTCCCTTTTCCAAGCAAAAGGCAGGTTGCCAAGTACAGGGGCTGAATGGCTTGAATCTTCAGTTGGAAACATTTTGGCTACACTGAAGTAAATGGGATGTGCAGATAGGTCATGAAATCTGAAAGTTGCCCTCTATATGGATGATACAAATGGTTGTGCAAACTAGTTGGTTCATTCCTTACACATATTTTTCTTTTCTGTCCAGTATAAACCTCAGTCTTATTCTTGTCTATATCACTCTCTTCTTAAAGAGAAGTTACTAAACCCAAAACTTTCTCATGGCAAATACGTACAACAGAATTTCTGCATCTCTGGAACTTCTCCCAGAGAAGTTATGGCACAACCAAGTAGTCGTTGATGTACATATGTACTTCCAGACACATAGTAATTGCATCTTTAGTTGTTACTGTTTGTGTATTTTTAGGATTAAAATGTTCCACTTTGTGTTCTGGAGAAATGAAGATCTTGCGCAAATGTTCAGCAAGCTCAGCTGAGGGAGTACAGTTGCTGTTTTGGCAGCCCCAGCATTCAATTATAAGGCTTCAACCTCACAGAGCTCATTTTGAAAAAGCTCTAAAGAGTCAGATCTCTTTTATTTACCTTCTAGTTTCAGTGCAATTTATTTTTCAAGCTGTTCTCCAGCAGTGAGGGCTGATTTAAATGAAATTCTTCCAGAATTGTTCCATCCACATTTAACTCTGTTTAAAAAAATGCCACAGAGTGAGATTTAATGCTAACTCTCTCTGCCACTTAAGGTATTTTAAATCTTTCAGCAGTTTAATGATATATAGAGCCTTCTCTTCTGGAGCATTTTGCCTTGCATGAAAAAAACCTCAACTTTCCAATTTCTATTAAATCTTTGAAACAATCTTGATTTTCTCCGTATAGTTGAATCCCTTAATCTGATGGTGCTTCAATATGGTGCTCTGAGTGAAATGGTTTTTTTGTCCATCTAGCTAAGTCTAGTATCCTAAGTGAAAGAAAATCTAAGAGATTTCAAATAACTCAAGACAGAATAATCTGTTATAGAGTGCAACTTCTTAAGAGGTTATTAAACTTTTGTTTGCTACTGCATTAAGTGACACAAACATTGATTCTGATATTTTAAAACCACTTATTCACTCTCTAGCTAGCCTAGAATCTAAATGCTGAATTGCGTAGAGCTCTTACAATGGCAAGTAAATTGGGGAAAGTTTCTTTCACCTATAGCTCTTATTACAAAACTTCAGAGGTTTTGATAGTTTCTGTGGTTTTCTTCGAGAGTTAAGTACTTTGAATAAGGATATGAATTTTTCTGAGAGAACACTTCCTTTCACTATCAAAAAGGACTATGATTGGAAAAGGCAGGGAGATTGGAAAAATTAAAGCTAAAAGTTCGAGTGTAAAATTAAACTATCCATGGTACCCTGAACACTACACTCTGACATATTTCTTGCAATTGCTTTCTCTATAGACTAATATTATTCTGGATTGTAAATTTAAAAGCTTTGAAGCTTGAAGTTTCTGTTCACTGTTGTGTTGCTGGGGTTTTTTTTTTAAGTAGTGCTTGGTAAGATCAATATGTGGAAAACAGATTTTTAATTCTTTTTTCTAAAAAACCCTTTTTGTAAGAATGATGAATGTCTCAGTATCCACATAACAGCCTGTTGTTGTAATGAAGATAAACAATTTTGGTTTACAATTTTAAAAAAGGGGGTGGTGGGCAAATTTCTCATATTTGGACATTAACATTCAAAAATACTTGGTCATCTTACTGTGTAGTGTAATTTGTTTTTCAATAGGAAGTATATTTATCATTATTCAAAAACAATTTATTCACCATCATCTCTGTACTGATGTACGGTTTTCATGCTATGCTAGTAAAAAAAATGACTAAAGGTCATGATGAATAAGCAGGAAAACGCAGTTTTCAATACTTTTGAATTACATATTTTCACTTGAGTAAGGAAAGTCTGTCTTTCCCTCAAAATTTCTAGTTGTATTATGCTTTTCTGCTGATGCTGGTGCCCCCCTATATATACACAGTCAAACCTCCAAATGCAGGTTCAAAAGAAGGCTGGCAAAGTGCTGGTGATGTCGGTCACATCAGCTGCACTGAGATGAATTCAGAGCTTGGATTTGTCAAAACCCAGGGAGTTTAAGGAGCTGCTGTTAAGCTTTTCTCCCCATACTCTTTCCTGCAGTACTTGGGACACGTCGAAGTGGATGAATCCAGAGGAATGCATATCTGTGAAGATGCTGTGAAGAGGCTGAAATCTGTATGTATATTTATTTAATGAAAAAGTTGGCTTTGGGGCTGTGAGCGTTACTGGAAAAGGTCTGTTCGGAGCAGCGCAACAGCTAAAGACTGAACTTTTGACCCATGTTAGGAGAACAGTTGGCCGGTTTGAGAGCACTGCTGCTCTTGGGGGGACGTGCTAATCTGATGATGAGAGGGAGAGTTACAACTGTTCTTTCTACTTGCAGAAACTATTTGCAAAACAAATGTGTAAAAATTCTCTGTGACCTTTCAGGCTAAGTTGGTACCCACATGGGACTTCAACCATTGTTTTTTAACAGCTTCTCCCTCTCTCTCTTTTCTTCTCCCCCTCTCTCTCTTTCCCTCTGTTGCCTGCCACTTTAATAGTGACTTAATTCACCATTATTATACAAAATATTACTTGTTTTAGGATGCTTTTTTTTCTAATGCACTGCAACATTGTAGTCATGCATGAAATAATCTGGCTTGCATCTGCTCAAAGTGGCCTGAAGGCTGCCTAATTCTGATATGTCATGAAGTGGGCTGCTCTTAGTTTGGCTTCTGTGAACGTTTGCTCCTGTAAATGGCACTCGTTCAAAGCTCTTTGTAATTCTGTGGCTCATTTGAAGAGGTCTTGTCATCTCTTTCTTGCAGTAATAATACCACAAAATCCTGCGGAAATAGCAAACTCCAGAAAGGCAGTGATCAGTCTGTCAAGGATCTGAGGCTTTAACATCATTGAAAAGAACAGGAGAAAGGACATGAAAAATTTGAATTTTGAATAGAGATACAGAACTGCAGTCCTTCTCATCACTTCTCTTACATGTTTTATCTGTATACATTCTTCAGTATGCAATCAATGAAAGAAACCCTTGCATCCTGGCAGTTCAACAAAATTACTACAAGTCTGTCAAACCCTTCTACTGCACTTTTACTGACTTAAAATACGTGCCACTGGACATCCCTTTTCTTTCCTCACCAAGTCTGAGCTCAAATGGCTTCCATCTAGACCTGTTTTTCCCTTCTTCCTAGCACACAGCAGAGGATTATAGGTTATCTTTTCTGCCTTCTGTTGTGCTGGAAAGTTTGTGAATTGGTTTAGTGCTCTGATTAAAATCAAGTCTTTTCATTCTTTTCTTTCTCAGCTAATGTATAGTAACCTGTTAAAGCCGCATCCCATCTGTTCCCATTCAGTCCGCAGTGATTAGTGATTGATTTTTATTAAAAAGGGCCACACAAAATATAAATGAGTTTCTTTGTTCTGTGGATTTAGTTTACGTACCTAAAAGTGCAAGTACTGACCGCATAATCAATTGCATCCGTTTTTGTCTCTTTCTGATTTTTATTCTCTCAGAATACTTTCTGTTAGCACACCGAATAGCACTGCAGTATCTACTTTGTGCAACTTCTTTCGTTCTCTTCCCTGGGGAGCTGTGCTGTGAAGTAGCTGTTCTCTAGTTTATAAAAATCTTACAAGTCTATGAGCCATCTAAGTGTAGCTAAGCTTATAATTAATGAGACATAGTAAAAGCATAGCACCCAGTTTCTTCTGGAATCTAGATTTCCAGGATTGTGATTCTTGATGAATTATTGATTCAAACATCAGACTTGGATATCTAGCTTTTACATTTACTCAGTCAGCATTTTCTGAAAGTAAATAGTTAAATTTCCCTATTCCATGTTACGTCATTATTCCAAATTGTGGATGGCGTGAATTTACCCATCCTCTTAAATTAACATTTTTCTTCAGATAATTTTGATTTCTTCTGCTGTTTGAGGTCTATATGTACACCAGATACAAGTGTGCATCTCTTACAACTGCTATTTGTCTCCTTTGTCGGTGTTGGAAGTCGAGAAGTAGAGGTGAAATTCTCTTTGGGCCCCAAGAGGAAGATTCAGATTACTGAAATGGCTTTGTGTGCTTTAGTTGCTAGACTCTATCAGATCCAAGGCTCATTTGGAGCTGCTCACCACAATTCAAGCCCTGCCCCTCACCCCCAGCATGTGGGTTTTAAACCAGGGGCATTTCTTTAGGACATCACCATTCCTGAAAGCTCTTTTCTGTACAAGACACTCTCTTAATTTAGCAGAAGCCAAACACTGGGTGATATTTCAGCATGTGAGGAATGTGATAAGAAAACAGTTCGTTCTTCTGGTAGTCTCTTGCTTTCACAGTACTTAGTTATTTTGATGGGCTTTCTCCTGGTTTTGAAAGAATTACAAGTTTGAGCTGCAGTGCTCAAACTGAAAGACTAGCATAAGGGAAATTGGACTTCACTTTTAATGTGGTTAAATGACATTGAAGTGGATGTGGGCTATTTTAAACTTTATTCTTTGCAGGTAAGGTGTAGGTTTGATAAATCTAGTCAATAAAAATTAGAATTTTTGAAATATTTTTATCCTATAGCTTCCAAAGATTAAGTTCTGTCTGTCTTTTCTTATTCTAATAGATGCATTTTTGCCTCTTAATTCTTGCTGTACAACAGTTGGCAGTTCATTTGGGGAACTGAAGATTGTTCTTTTATAGGACTGACTACTGGATTTTAAAAGATTTTATGGCATTTGCTAAGAAGAATATGGAACAGTGTTAATCTTGACTTTAGGAATAGTTTAATTACTGCTTTGCTTTTTGAAAGAAAAGATGCAAACGAATATCTTTGTCTCTTTATTGTGGGAAATAACCTTTCAGGGATTTTTTTATTACCTGCTCCTTTAATGGCTGTAATTGTTTTTGAGCACTGCGTCTTGCAGAACTTGCTAACAATTGATGGTGAGCATTTTATTCAGACATTGCATAATTGACAACTGAGTACAAGAAGCCACTTTCAGCTCAAGAATCCCTCATCCACACTGTACTCTGTTGTTACAGTTTTGTACCTCTGAAACTCACACCGACAATACTGTAATTTTCTGTCTGATGAAATGGCATCACAGTCTTGTTAATAGATCAGAAACCCATGTATTTGTCTATTATTAACATGGGTTTATATTAGCAACGGAACTTGCATTTTTCCTTGATAGAGTATTACCAATGTAGCTTACACTATTCCTTAGTAGGGATATATTGCTAGCTTTGTATACCTTTAATGTCTGATAAGATTCTTGTAGATGGACATGAAGCTCTAAATGGTTTCTTCAGAACCATTTCACTGAATTTAAAATATTTAGTGCCAACTGGAAAGTAACTTTAAGGGCTTTGTTAAGTGTATTTGACTCAGGTGTGGGAACGTCATATAAAGACAAAAGCATACTCTCTCATGTCGTATTTCGGTTTTAAATCAGCTTTAGCTTGTAGTATTGGTTTCTAACTTGCCACTTTTTGTTTTAAATTATGCATTTGTTTTAATATATGTTCTTGTTTTAGCAGGTAAAGAGACATAATTTAATATTTTTAAAAATGCATTAGTTATCTCTAAACTACATTAACTTAGTGTTGTTTAAAACCCATTTTGCATGATGCCTTTTCCATTAACCTTGTCTAGTTTATTTAAAAAAATAATCTTGTTTAACAAGCATTTTTCTGAGATCAAAATTAACCATCACCTAAAAATGAGGTAGCTTCTGGTGAATCTCTTTAGCTTTTGCTGTCTTTAAAAAGCTATTATTTAGTGTAATGCAATAGTCATTGCTCAACTTGGCAGCAGCATCCAACCCCTTGTCATTATGTACACTACATTGTGATTAATCCATTAGTTCCCCTCCTAGTGTTCAGCATATCCTGTCCAAATACGTAACTGTTCCTGCCTCCAAAAATGCTTAAGCTTTTCAGCTGACTGAGCTTGGAGATGTTCTTTATACAGTGTCTGAGTTGACATAAATATGTTACAGATACTTGGTAAAATGTTCTGTGGAAGGACATTGGGCAGAGAGGGACACACCAGCAGGCCAGGAAATGCAAAGTTGAGATTGACACTCCCTCCTTAACTTGGTGTTTCCTGGCTTTTGTTGGCTTGCGTCAGAACCATAGCTTTGATTTAAATATAACCTTGTTTATCAATCAATTCTCCAGACACTGCCTCAGGATATCTGTGGCAATGCTTTTAATGTAGTAGTATCAGTGATGAACAGGTTGGAATTGCACAGTGTAAGTGTGGGGTCAGGGGCTGTCACAGAGACACTCCCTGTCTCTTCTGCAATTCTCCACCTCCTCCTCATTACTGCTGTACCAGAGCTTTCTTACAAGTGAAACAATTTGGAAAGATAGCAGGAACAGCTCTATGCTTCACGTCGGCTCCCCTCAAATGCAGAGCAGCATGTGGCTGTGCTCGCAGAGCACCAGGCCTGCTGAAGTGTTCTCTCGTGTAGTTTACTTTCCACAGTCTGGTAACAAAGTAAAGCTAGTAAACTAAACTGCATGCAAGTATGCTTAAAGTTGTGTGCTGGCTTTTTCTTTATGTGGATTGGGCAATCGGTATAATTGCTTTCCTGAAGAAATTTAGGAAGTTTTAGTTCAGCCTTTGATATCTTTGCACTTGTCTAACTGTCTCTGCCTGCCTGAGCTGATTTTAAAGGCTGTTCAACCTATCAATTCAGAGTTGTAGAATGAATAACTAGTATTTGTATAAATATTGCATAAAGCCGTGGAAGGCTTTAGCGAAAGAGAAAGAGGTCTTATTTGTATTTTAGTTTTACCACAAGGTTAAGATGAAATTCCTTGCTCTTCAGAGAAGACTCTCTAAGATGTGAAGCCTAAGAGTAGCTTGTAAGCCAGAGCAACAAACAGAATAAAATGCAGCAGTACTTACTCCTGCTTTATATCAGCCATACATGCTTCTCCTACATACAGAACATTAGCTTTGGGGAAGAGTGATCAATACAGAGCAAACTAGACTGCAGTTCTGGAGTTAGAACTTTGCATTTCACAAGAGCCTCTACAGTATTTTACTTGTTTAACCACCATGTCTGCTGCCAAGTTTGGTTTATAACCTAACCAAAAGGGACTAAACAAGGGAGAGTGAAAAGAAAGTAACCACTTTGCATGAAATTGGGGCTGAGGTTTTCTTCTTTCCACCAATTTCAGGGCAGTAGCTTATTAGAATTGTGTGTGTGCCCTTTGATCTGCATTTTCATGGGGTTATTTTCACATTTGCCTGTCGCACCTTCTCATGGATAACTCTAAAAACCCCTTCCTTTCCCTCCAAACCCTATTCTTGTGTGTGCTTGTTGGTTTGAAAACCCTGGGACATTTTAGCTACCTACAGTAATAGCGCTCGACTTGTCCCCCCTGTTCCTCCAGGAAAGGAAGTTCTTCAAAGGCTTCTTTGGAAAAGTAAGTTTAATGCCTTGTTTGTGCTTGCACTATAAGGAGTTACATCCCTGGTATAGCACTGCCATAAAATCAGGGTGTTGAGATTTCCTTAAGCCATTTCAGAATATTTGCTTCTAAAACAGACTTGGAAATATTTTGATCAAACAAAGAATGTGGTTTCAAAAGTAACCTGGAACAGAAACTTAAATATGTGTGGACTGTATCAGAAATCCAGTGTTCTGGAAGTGATTTGGTGTTCCTGAAAAAAAAATAAAATTCTTTTTTAACCCTTAAACTTGTGCCAGCCTACATCACCTGGGCAAATACCAGTAGAACAGTTGAGGTCTGTGCTGTGTAAGTGCTTCATGCTCAGCTGCCTGGCAGCGGGAGTTGGTCCCCAAATGTTAGCACTGGGAGAAAGCAGTGGGCCATCTCTTAAACCTTCCTTTTTTGAGCACAGTCCTAATTCAAAGGTATATGGAGATGAGATCAGGCATTTGCCAACTATATTTTCCTAATTTCAGTTCAATCTACAGTTTCTGTCATTGCTCTTGTTTTTACAAAGACAATGTCGGAGATAAGAAGAGAAGCAACCCTTTGTCCTTATTAAGAATGTGCTGTACTGGTGACTGGGTGGTTTTATTCCTGCTGTCTGCATTTCTGCAAGGCAGAAAGACTGCTCTCTCTTTTACCTCTCATCTGCTTCCTACCTCTGTATTTAAAATTCCTGTAAAACATTTTAATCCAGCTTTCATATGGAGTTGATCTAAGATACTGGCTTCTGAAGTATCTTGTTATAAAATGAAACTTTGCTTAAATAGAAACTAACAGGTTTGTAACGTTCATACATGCTGAAGTCTTTTGAAGCAGATTATTCTCTGGTCATGGATTGGTTTTGGCTTTACTTGGGGAGTAAGTGAGGTTTTTTCAGCTGATCCTTTTTCACCATTCACTCAGATAGTGATGCATGTCACACAGGGACGTCTGTTTCTCCATTTCTGATTTTTTCCTGTGGCCTGGGAAAGCACACATCTAAAGTATAGCGATGGTGATGGGCTAAAATACAGAAGATGGCAGATCAGTCGGATTAATGAGAACAGTCCTGTGTGCACATCAAATCTGAGAGCTGTAATCTAGAAAGACTGGACTCGAAGTGCTGAATTGAAAACAACCAGAAAGCCCCCCCCACCTCAACCTGATTAGATATGTTAGTTTTCTCTCTGCTTGTTGGTACTAACTTACGTTGGGGTACACAAGAAAGCAAAGATGTAAAAGGAAAGGTGTTTGCATAGCGCTTAGGTGAAAAGCTTTCTTTGACTTTTTAAATTATTAAATATGCCATCTTCACTATTACATCTTAGTTGATATTTAATGACGTCTAGTACTTCACCACAGCATTTTAGATTTCCTTTCTCTTGTATTAGAATATTTTGGACCTACTAAGGAAGACCTAAAGAAGGACCTACTTCTCCTTCAGCCTGTGAATTTCATTAATTAGCACTGAAAGCACTTAAATCCATAGTGTTTAGACATCCCCACAGCACCAGTATGCCAGTACCTTTATTACAGCTTCGGTCTACAACAGGAGCCCACATCTAGGGAAATCTGCAGAAAAAGGGACAGCTGTTCTCTTATTAATAATTGAGAAATACTAATAACTCTAATATCTTTTGGCTGTCTCATCTATAATTTCTCCCCAAATGCCTTGCATTGGGATTAATATAATATTCCAAACTGCAGAGCTATTAAAACACAGCAGCAGCTTTCAGAAAGTCAGTCTAGAAATGTTTGCTGCTTTCCCTGTCCATATTTTTCTCCTTGTAAAAGGTAGATACAATGGATTTGTGTCTGGAAATGTTCAAGTGGTTAGTATTGAAAATGCAGTTTTTTCAACTTTAAATAAAAATGAGATGTCTGTTTATAGCTCCAGGTTAGACTTTTGCAGTTATCAAATAAGCTGCCTTTTTAGGCAGTTCCTTTTAAAACTAAAGCTTTTCTGCTGTAATGAGTAGTAGGACAGATTTGGTGATCTTTCTCATGTTTTGCCTCCACGCAATGTGTATATTTCTTATCACACAATATTTTATACAGAGTCTGAAATGAAAAATTTTCTTTATATATACTCAGGCTTCAGGTACATTTTAGAGCCATGTCTAAGTCCCAGGATAGAATAAAATACAATAGGCAGAAAAACTAGAAACAAAGTAAAAGTATTTCAAAAATGCATTATTGGGCAACTTCTGTTCTGGCATCTTAATACTTTGTTTGCCACCTTACAATGCAGTAAGGTATCAAAGCAGCTACTCTTTGTTCAGTCGATGCCCATCTCTAGGGCATTGCCAGTTTGTCAGTGACATTTCTGTTGTGCCCGACCTGCCGTGGACCTGCTTTGTCCTCCGGCCTCGTTCTGTGTCAGGATGAGTGCCCACCCACGCTCCTGGAGATGTCTGAGGACTCTGAAATGAGTCCAGATAATGAATCTCGTGCTGGAGCGGATAACTGACCTCCCCAGAAGTGCTGAGCAGTGAGGTTTTTATCGGTGCTGACTCAGCACTGATAAATCAGGCTCCCGGGAGTCGATGCCACACGTGGCTCTCCTCAGGCAGGGCTGTCATCTAAAAGCTCTAGAATATGAAGACAAGCTACTGATCTGGATGTCTAGATGAGTCCCTTGGTAGCAACATTTCAGAGCATCCTGTTCCAGTGGATACTGGCCGCTTGCTTTAAATAGTTCTGTTTGGAGTTGCCTGTACCTCCCAGCATTTGTTACACAAGCTGCAGTCCTGCGTTGGAGTTGACTTCCCATGCAGTATCTTGCAGCTGGTCTGATCTTTGTCCAGTATGTGCCAATAGTGCAAATGCCCCATCTACTCTGTAATCACAGCTTGACAATATCCCGCCCATAATGGAGTAGTACTTTGATTTGTGTGTCCAATAGGAACTGATTTGGGGGAGTATGTTCCTTTACACATCACTGGTAGGCACAGATAAGCTGAGAATTCAGTAAATGTAGAAATCATTCATTGTCCAGCAGTAGTAGCAGTGGGTTTGGGGTATAGACTGTCAGGATAAGCCCTTTCAAAGCACTGCATCCACCATAAATATAGAAGAAGGAATTGGGAGATGAAAGTGGGTTTTCTTTTTCTCTTACTGTAGCAAACGCATCTTTGGTTATCTTGCGTGTGGAACCTAATGTTTCAGTGGGAAAAGAGGGCTTAGCTCTTCAGCCTTTTAGTTTCATTCTAAGAAACATGAAGTTCATGTGTTAGCTATTTCTGAATCCTCATTTGGTAAAATAGCGGGTGAGGAATAGCTCTGCTGAAGATCAGCATTGCTTTATGAAGTACCCAGCTCAGTTAAGCTTGGCTTCAATACAAACTTCAGGAACTGTTCACAGTTCCTGTAGAGACAAGGTTTTTATTGTTTGCTGGGGAAAGATGTGTATCTCTTAATCTAATGATGGCAGTCTAAACCGAACAGTTACCTGCAGGCATTATCTTCTCTTGATTGTTTGTATTTGCTTGAAATAAAGATTTTTAAGACCTATGCCTTATAAAAAACCTATACTCTTTTTAAAACAGTCCAAGGAGACAGACCTCTACAAACCATTTGTTTTGGAATTGATAGGGATGTTCAGGCTGAGGAAGCTAGCTGAGCATTGAAAATACAGACTATATTTTGTGGGTATCGATACTTACTGCCTTTTAAAAGAAAATATTAGAAGAGACTTTTATATGCTGCAATATTTTCTAACACATATGATGGGAAATTTAAGTATATCTTCCGTTGTGAATTGCACTCTTTCCATTAGGCATTCCAGAATCTAAATTAAACATTCTCTGGGGTATCCAACAGGCTGGATGGTCATTTAGAAACTTGCTTCTGCAAGCATTTCTCTGTAGCTTGCTTTCATGCTGTGCTTGTTTTCTCTCTTTTTTTTCTTTAAATGCTCTTCTGTGCAAGTCAGTGCCATTCTCTCTTCTCACCAAGCTTTTTGAAAGTGCTCAGGATGTCATTGCTGCTTCCGAAATCGGGACAGATAGTTCCTCCCCAAAAAAACAAACAGAAGTTCTGCCAGCGCCTTTTTCTTCACACTTGCTGCTTTCTTTGAGAATGAAACCAATGTGATATAATTGGAGACTTTTCACTCCAAGATACTTCATTCTTACAGTGTTAAAATTGGTGTTGCAGACTTGGAACATGCAGTAGCTTATGCCAGAATGTATTCTTGTTCCATTACTTGCTGTAAGAATATAAAGTATATACATCTGCAATGAACTATTAAAAGTTATAAAATAGTTGCAATTCTGGCTTGAAGCCACTAGCTGAAACCCCTTCATCTTTTTTCTTTTTTTCTTTCTTTATTCCCTGCAGTGGTTTCTGTTGGGTGCCATTAGCAGCCACAAGCTATGTAAACCCAGTGCTTCAAAACACATGAAGAGAATATTTTAATAACTGGCTAAAGTAGGGGGATTGTGAATTAAAGTGACATGCTAAAAAAAAAGTATTAGTTTTCTAGTCGTAGTTCTCTGTAACAAGCAGTAAAATTACATTGACCTATTTTCTTTTCAATGAATTAGCTACAGAAGAATTTTGTGTTTATACTGTTTTCTGTAACTTTCCCTTGAAAAGTAAACAGCCTAGAAAGAATCTGTAGTTTAAATGGCTCCTGAAGCCTTCCTGTGTTTCCCACTTTTACTTAGCCTCAGCTTGCAGTAGCTGCAAGTTCCCACAGTCAGGTTTTGGATAAAAGCCAGACCGCTCTCCACTGTGTCCGCCTGCCATACACCACTGCTTTTTCAAGATACACACCAAAGGGTTAAGGAATCCTATTTTTATACCTCCATCCCAATATTTGGGTGATTGATCTTAGCATTAAGATTATGAGCTTAATAAGCCACACAGTAACTGATGATTGTGGGGTGCTTTTAACACTGGTTTAAGGTGATGCCATGATTCTGCCACAGGACTATTGGGGCAGAGGGTAGGGCTGGTGAAAATATCAGGTAAGAATTTTCCTGTGTTTACACTTGTGCTGAAGAAGCTACCTGTGGTGTAACTCCTTATGAATGAGTGTCTTCTGACTCTAGTGGAATTCTTCACCCACTTGGTCAGTCTTGACTTCTTTACTGTCAGTGGATGTACACCTTATTTCTGCCTCACCTGTCCTGTGCCCTCTCCCCATCCCCACGACGTGCTGTTTCTGAAATACTGGCTTTGGCTTGGTTCTCTTAATGTTTTGCAACTTGGATTGAGCTTTGGGCACCCTACTGACCATGGACTTCATCTACACTTAATGTTATAATTCTTGGAGAGGGGAAGCGGGAGGCAATCGGCTGTTGGCATAAAACTGTTTTGTTTTTTTTTTCTTTCCCTTTTTTTTTTTCTTTTCTTGAAAGTCTGGGAAGAAAGCCGTCAAAGCAGTCCTGTGGGTTTCGGCGGATGGACTCAGAGTTGTAGATGAGAAAACAAAGGTTAGATCTCCCTGGGCAAAAGTTTTAAATCTCTCTATAATAATGTATGTGCTGTATCTTTAAATGGACACCAATCTTTATTACACTGCGAATGTTGGTATTTGAAAGGAAGACTGAAGTGTGTAGTTTAGTAATTTCTTGTTTTGTAAACATATGTACACCTGCTAATTTTTTTCTCAGTTAATTCCACACTACTCTCAAGACATATTTTATAAAATCTGGCAGGTGTAGCACAGGCTTAGAATATTTTTTGTTGCATTTACTGCAACAAGCATTTGTTTTCCTGATAAGTTCTGTTGATAGTGAACTTGAAGAGTCTCTGGACTTTGTTCTGCACCACTGCAAAAGGTTGCAATAGTAATGCATAGGCAAATTCACATACATCTATTAATCAATGTAATTTTCAGTGCATCCAAATCCTGGAATGGATCTGAATGAACAAGAGCTTCCAAAAATGCAATGAAGAGAGTAAATTAAATAGAGAGACTGTAGCTTCAGACTCAAACTAAATAGTAACTGCATATATAAAATTTAATAATCTTTAATATCTAAGATGTTGGTCTGAAGTGGAAAACTAATATATTTGTGGCATGATTCTAGATTGTTTTACAGTTTTTTTTATTGTGAAATTACAAATTTTTATTATGAATTAGCACATGGTGTACCACCAAGGCACCCGTATCCAACTAAGAGCAAATGATTCTTGGTTTTATGTAGATGTAGGCAATTAGAAATAAGAGCTTTAGGCTTACCACCACAAGTGCACTAGTATTTTAAAAGATGGCATGGCTATGAGAACAGTTTTAACTCTTGTCAGTCTGAAATAGTTGGGTTTATATTCATATCATTCAATACTTTTGTCAACCTTTAAAAGATGATTTCTCCAAGCCAACACTGACAGGCAGAGGTAATTCATATCCCTCTGGAGTGCAACTGCCTGTCAAATATCTGCTTGTGGTTAGACCTCTCCAGGGCTGCTGTAGTGGTATGGCTCATCACAGCTAAAGTTGCTCTCTCTCAAGAATTCAGTTTCTAATACAAACACACTGATGTGAATGAATTCAGTCTACTGATTGCCTCATTTAAAAGTAATAATACATGTATTATTTTTAGAAATGTTGCTGCATATATGTCATATTTTCAAATTGAATTTTAATAAGTTGTGCAGACTCTAGAGGTAATTAAAAGTATAGGACTTAAAAAGAAAATAAGCTATTGCCTCCTGGTGGTTGAATACATCAGCAGAGGTGCCAAGTACTAGCCACCAACCAAATGAAATAACTTGGAAAAAAAAATTTAAAACCTAATTTTTAATGAGGATGGCATAATCTTAAACTGTACTATCTCCTTTTTAGAAACACTTCTCCCATCTATGGGATTAAATAGGGAGCATTTGGTGCTACCAGTGCTGCTGGTGCTTTTCTCTTGCATCTCTGCTTAGCTGACTGGGAGATGAGTTTTTGCTTTTTGTGTAGCAGCTGCAAGACCTTTTCACGCTTGCAGACCTCTCCCGTAAGTTTCAGCGTTGTGGTTTAACCACAGTGAAGATTTTCTGGTTGCAAGACTACGGAGCTGCTGTAAAAATAAAATAATGTGTGTCTCCATAGTCTAGAGGAGAGGTCATAGGAATTCATTGGGTCCCTAAATTCTTAAGTAGTGCCTTGGCACACCTCTGCCAGAGGTGGCTGGTGGAGAATGTCACTTCTTCTGTTTGTTTCATACTGGGAACAGATTCTGAATGGCAACTGATGACAGAATAATTACAGCCACATCACGTTATCCCCTTTTTAGTATAACTCATTTTTGTGCAGTTGCTCCTGACAATGACTTGTTCAAGTGTTTGGCCGTATTTCCTTACATTTCTTTTATTGTGGGGGGCATTTTTTCCCTCTAGGATCTTATAGTTGATCAGACAATAGAGAAGGTTTCTTTCTGCGCACCAGACAGGAACTTTGACCGGGCATTCTCATACATCTGCCGAGATGGCACAACGAGACGCTGGATCTGCCACTGCTTTATGGCTGTGAAGGACACGGTAAGTTGAATATGGTGTGTGGTCAGTTCTCTCAGCCCTTAGCTAGAAGTAAAGGGCAGAAAAATTGAGTACCTGGAATACTGCAGCATGTTTTGACTCCAGCTGAGATATGACTTAATCCTTGAAAATTATTTTAATTCTAATTCCCTGTATCTGAATTATTTGCCGTCCCTCTGTGGTGCTGTCTTATGGAGAGAAATGCTGTTCAGCCTGTGTGTAAAAGGAGTGCAGTCAGCCTCAGATAATCTCCAGCAGAAGGGAACTACTCTTCTAAGAATAGACAGAAAATTTTCTCATCTGAAAATGTTTACAGCCAAAAACTGAAACAGCAATGACAGTTTTTTCAGGATAAAATCATAGTGAGTAAATACAGACTGGTTATGAATGCAGCGTCTTGTATGCGAATGTTATCTTGAATGAAAAGTCATCTGAATGTTAAGAGATGGAGCTAAACTGAATTAAATTAGCATTCTATTTGCTTCTGAGTGACAAAAATGTTTTGAGTAGGTTTAAAATCAGTTTCTTGCTGTGTAGATTTAGGTAAGTTATTTAACTCCCTGATCTGACCTTTTCTTCTCTCTGGTATTTGTTGAATCCTGCCTATATTATACAAAGTGCTTGAAACCTCATGCAAATTCACTGCGTGAACTCCCCAGAGCTGCATGTTCAGAGCAATGGTGCTTGATAATTTATCATTTTTCTTTAAACAATGTAGTCAGAAATTCCCAGTAAAACTTACATTAGAGCTGGAACATTTCTGTTTTCATCTGTGAATAACAGGTCAATTCACTTACTGATTATGATAGATGAGTTGAGCTACTGTTAGCAGTAATGCCTCTCATTCAACTGTAGCAGCTGTATCAGCTGGGTTGCTGGACTTCCTCCGACTTGAATTTCCTTTTTACAGTTATTGGATAGTGGATTTTTTTGACCTGGTGAATAATGGAAGTGCTTTTCATTAGGCATTCTTAACTTAACTTGTGCATTTGGTCAGGACCATTAAGAGGTGTGAGCAGTCACCACTGTACTTTTAACTTTCACAGGTGCACACAAGGGCAGTGTGTCCTTGAGCCCTCTATAAACTTTTTCCAAGAATAGCACTTATCTGTCCTTCAGGACTTACACCTTAAGATGGCTTCGTGGGAGTTTCTTTGTGCACAGATGTATCTAGAGGCAAGGGATCGGTGCAGGCACGTTATCGCGCTGGCATCTCAGTAGCAGTTGAACTGAAGGGATCATCCAAAACTCTCCTTCATTCCTGGGTGGCCGCCTTGAACACGGCTTGCGCATAAGTAGTTGGGAGTCTTTACATACCAGGTTTAAGGCTAAAATACAATTAAAATAGTTTTCTCTAATGCCTTAATTAGATTCATCTTGTAAAGGCAGGTTATCAGTTTGTGATGCTTGAAGCACATGTGTGTTTCTGTTCCAGTCACTATGTGATGCGATGTTGTCTCGTGCAGGGGGAAAGGTTGAGCCACGCTGTGGGCTGTGCATTTGCAGCGTGCCTGGAGCGAAAGCAGAAGCGAGAGAAGGAGTGTGGAGTGACTGCCACCTTTGATGCCAGCAGAACCACATTCACTAGAGAGGGGTCATTCAGGGTCACTACAGCTACTGAACAAGCCGAGAGAGAGGAAATTATGAGACAGATGCCGGATGCTAAAGGTACGGGATGCAATTTAAACAGTCATCTGCGGTGAGCAGAACCAGCACTGAGGCCTCTGCGAGGATTGAAGCTTAATGTCCTTACAGCATTCCATCTCTTGAACCTTATTATGTTCAAATCATATTCCCAGACCCTTGTCGGGTCACAAGATGAAAAATGCTCCCAAATTCACTCAGCATTTTCCCACGTGTCTTCTAGAAAAGGTGCGAGTGCCTTCATATGTGAAGGCTGCTTCTGCTTTGTTTTTTCAGCCTGCTTTATGTCAGAGAACACCGTAGGTACCATACTAAAAGGCCTTATTAGAAAATTGTTTAAAAAAACAACAAGCTTGCCAGACACAAAGTAATCATTTATGTAGTCTAATGCTTATTGTGAATGAACAGAAAATTTTATGCATTTTTCTTAGAAAATAATGTATATTTATTTTGTTTTTTAAGGCAGGTTACAGATTGCGTGTATAGAGTTATACTGCATGAGGGAAGAACAGATCAATCACAGAGTGCTTTCCAGAAAAAAATCCAGAATAACCACTCCCTCTCCATAAAACACACATCTGTTTGGCTATTAATTGCATTCAAAATTAGTAACTAACTGATTTGAGAGGAGATAAAGTGTTGTGAAATTAAGTGAAAGTAGAACTTCTTACTCAAGTTTTATTACAAAGCCTGGAGTTCTGCAGCAAACAAAAAAAAAGTATTATAAATACTGTTCATAACCTGCTTCACAGTGAAGTCAGACGTTTGTTTCAGAGGACTCCACAGCAAGTTTTATGCTGCCCCTTGATTGCAAAACTTTAATCTTCGTTTTCATCATCCATCTGCTTGTTTCTATACGTTAGTTTTAGAATGTGCTAAATGAAGCTTAAACACAAGGCCTTTGTTACTTGAGGGCATGAGTCAAAGTCTTGACTCAATGAAGGTGTGTGAAATCCTTTCCAAGAAAGACTGATTAGAAAAGTTTCACTTGAATGAGCAGCTGCAACTCATGGGTACTGAAGCTTGCAAGACAACATAATTAGTTCCTCCTACCATTCTAGCTCCTCAGAAATCTCTAGTCTGACTCCTCTCTTTACCAGACTTTTAGTTATTCTGCTGATGTGTCCAAAAAAAGTCACTGCTTTTTCTAAAATATTTGGAAAACAGTATAGGTAAAATGAGAGTTCATACCAGGATAGTGAGATTTCCTTTTGTCCTTCTGTGTTGATGAGCTGTGTTTGTTGCCCCCAAAGCAAATTCATTTATGAGTGAGAAAGAGTTTTCCTAGAGGTGGAAAAATCCCCAGTGCAATTCTAATCATAAGTGTCACCATTTAAACCAAGCTTAATCCTCCATTTCTACCATCAGGCCTGTCTGACAGGAGCATTGTGGTGCTACGCAAAGCCCTGCAAAATGAAGCAGCTGACCTTAAGTTGGAGGAGCTTCCAGTGCAACTAACTCATGATTAGGTGGTAACATTGCAGCTAAATTCAGTTCAGGAGTGACTCAGGAACTCCTTGCAAATGTGTCTGGTGTTAGCAAGGCCTGTCAGCTCAGAGGCTGGATCTGCCTTGCAGCACATTTCCCTCTACCTGTAATGAATTTCCTGAAGGAGCTGGGAGCTGCAGCCCAACCTGTTAAGTGCTGCTGCTACCTTTGGCCTGCTAAAGCTTGTGCAGTGTGTTTGGCTGCTGCTGCTGATTCTGCAGGGCTGGGAGGGTGGCTTTTAAAAGAGGGTCCTAGAGCTGCGTTCTGTTCCCTGCTGCTGCTGAGCTGTGCCACCCTAAGTCACTTAATACAGTTGGTAGTAATATTTTATTCATGGTTCTGTGTGAGGCAAAGTAAAGGTCTCAAACACACAATACATTTTTCAGTCTTAACCATAAATGAATTGCAAGTATTTCTAGAGCTGGGATCTCAGGAACAGCTAGAAAGAATACGTAGGTAAGGCTGTCATTTCTAGAGAGTGGTCTGCCATAGAAAGCTGTGGGACTTGGGTGTAATGTCAGGTGACGTGGTGAAGACAGTGAAGGTATACAGAAATTGCGTTTCTGCTGTGCTGTTAGAAACTCATTTGCAAGAGTACTAGTTATGCAAATTCCTGCAATATTTTTTTTCAAAACAAATGGGAGTACAGGTAGGCAGTTGAACAGTACTTTGCTCTACCTTTCTAACCTCACCCTGTTTCCTCCAGCAGTTGAAACAGAAGTGAAAACAGTAGCACCAGGTGCTGCACCAAACAATGCTGCCCCCTCTTCTGGCTCACCAACCTCTCCTACTGCTGAAGTTGCTGCCTCTCTGGATAAAGAAATGAGCAACCCCCATGCTATCCCACGGCGGCACGCCCCTATAGAACAGCTTGCCAGGCAAGGGTCTTTCAGAGGCTTCCCCGCCCTTAGCCAAAAGATGTCTCCTTTTAAACGCCAGTTGTCTTTGCGAATAAATGAGCTGCCTTCAACAGTGCAAAGGAAGACCGATTTCCCCATGAAAAACTCAGGTAAAACCAAATGGTTCCAGTGAAACATTGCCTTAAATTGTCTCTTCTTCCTTTCTTTCTCTGTGGCTTCAAGTAACTCCTTATTTTCTAGTAAATCCTTCTTCCTGCCTCATGTTGATCATTTATCATGAACAAACATCACCATGTCAGAAAATTTCTGCTTTGGGAATAGGCAGGAATTTCAAATGCAGGGTTCACATGCAGAAGACAATTCTAATCGCTGTCTGAAGTACTGGAGCACAGCTTGAAGCGTTCCAAGAATGGGTGTTGGTGAATTAGTTGGTTTTGGCTCTTCCTTCTGAGTCACTGAACCAGTTCTTCCACTTACTGTCAGGGCATCCTGAGACACAAATCCCTCCAAGGCCTTAACCACTTGTCTTGGGATCATGTGATGTTCTTCTGCAGTCTTTCCTTCTGTCTGTCTGAATTCTTTTTGCGAGCAATGAAGTTGCTTTTCACGTTGCATCAAGAGAACCTACCTGTTCAGGTGGTACAGCTGGCTGTATCAGTATTACGTGGTACAGTTTTCACATGTTGCTAGTGGGGTTTTCTAGGAGTCATCCCAGCATTAGCTCCTGGGGTACTCATTACCGTGCATAATGTTCCAGAGTTCCCTTAACTAGGTGTTATCCTTTAGGCCAGCTGTACTCTCACTTGGCAACAGAGCTGGTTTTGGGGTTCTAAGCTTTGAAGTAAAAATTACTGTGGCAAAGGCAAACCCAACAAAAATACTTAGTCTGACTTCTTTCATAATCCTTGTTTAGTGACGTCTGCTTTAAGATCAGCACTGAGCCAATCAGTTTTACAGTAATAGTGCACTGCTCAGTAGTGATAGCCACTGAGCACACCACAATCTCAATTTTTCATGATTCAGAACATCTCTGATGCATGGTACCATATATGCCACTGCCAGTGCTGCTTACCGTCCCACTGCATGCACTGTATAGGAATATCCCTCAAAGAATCAATTTTTGGGCATGCCTCTCCCTGAATTTTAGATCTGGTGCATGTTGTGTGCAGACATTTTATGTTTCTTACACTATTTTGTGCTTGATTATGCCTGCTCATGTCAGTTCTGTGCAATGACGGACTGATGATCGGTACTTTTGGAAAACACTGCCATTAGTAATGAGAACATCTGGTAAGCTGGCAGCTTTACTCCAGATGTTACATTATCCACATGATATTGATGCTTTGTTTAAAACTGAGCATCCATTTTATCTGAGCATTCAGCTTTTGCTTTTATGATTCTAGCACAGGAACTGGGGATTTCAGCTACCACTGAACTGGAACATTCAACACTAACTCTAGACTGAACTTGCTGCTGTGCATTGCTGTCAGTACATTTAAAGTTCATCTACTTACTGTACAAGTATGTTGTTGGAACACTTAAATCTATCATAAGTATTTTCATTTCACAGAATTCCAAATCTTAGAGCCAAACCCTTGAGAAGTTTAGCACTTTAATACTGAAAGATTTAGATCTCTACTTAAGCTGTAGAAAACCCTTTTTATTTTCTGATACGAACATCCTTTAAATCTGGAACAGTGATCTCCTTGCCCTCTTGACTTAATCACAAAATACATTAATGTGGTGTTCTATTTCAGGCCAGATCTTCAATGTGAATGTAAAAAAAAAAAAAATAAAAAAATCTGTCAGGCAAATCAGTAGCAAGAACATGTAGGACATAAGGGAACTAATTATATTTCAGTTTCACATTGGTAGATGTAAATTGTTTCTGTATCCTTTAAACTTTCAATTTAATGAATTCTGTTTACATTTTAGTCCCAGAGGTAGAAGGGGAAACAGACAGCATTAGTGCCCTGTGCTCTCAGATCACCAGTGCTTTCAGCACACCATCAGAAGATCCTTTCTCTTCGGCCCCCATGACAAAACCAGTGACAGTAGTTGCACCACAGTCTCCTGCCTTTCAAGGTTTGTGATTTCTTTGGGTGCTGGATGAGGCTTGAATGCACATAATGTTGCTTTCCAGTAACACATGGTCTTAATTTCTTGTGCAAGTCCTGTTACTAGTATTTTGGGTGAATGCATCCTGCTTTATTCATCTTGTCTGTTTAATTTTTCTGTGGTTTTGTTTTTAACAATAAGTTCATGCACCTACCACACGATAGTTACCTATAAAAGGGACTGGCTTTGAGGTAACGGCTATTTTATCATTCTGCCTCCTGAACTGCCTAGGAGCGTGTCATAGGAACCAAATCTCAAAAGGGGAGGGATTTCGTGCCACCACAATTACTGTTTTTTACACAAATTCTTAGATTGTGGAAAAATGCCAGCTATAGAACTCATAGCAGCCATTAATATTAATTTCACTG
Organism: Melanocharis versteri; assembly: GCA_013397845.1. NCBI lineage: Eukaryota > Metazoa > Chordata > Aves > Passeriformes > Melanocharitidae > Melanocharis > Melanocharis versteri. The sequence goes on along the minus strand of VZTG01005281.1, from coordinate 1,257,725 downwards.
CTATGCTTTTATAAAAGTTGTGTGAAGAAAGAACCTCTCCATGTTAAATGTAGTTATTGTTACTTTATATCTACTATGTGTTCTTCTTTTGAATCTAAAATCAACTGTACAATTACTGCTGGTGAGCCATATCTCTTCCTTATAGAAACAACAAATTTAACTTCAGTCAGTCATCAGAATTCAGGGCCTCCTAAAGGACATCAAAATCCACCATCCCACGATTCTCTTAACAAGCGTTGGCTTGGTGAAATGACATTTACTACCTTTATTGACTGTCAGTCCAGTTTGGCTAATTACACAAACTCCTGTCATGTGGAAGTGTCTAAAAGTGTTGTATGTTGATAGGTGTGACCCGGCCCACTAATACTCCAGTCACGTGCATGCCTTGCATGAATTAATCGCACTGATGTTGTCTGCTCCCATTTTAGTTAATGGCACTGCCTCTGCCTTCTGTGTGCTTGCTGCTAAACCATCCCAAGCTGCTGTAGTGTCCACAGCTATGCCAGTTCGTGAAACCAATCCTTGGGCTCATGCTCCTGCTGCTAATACTGGAGCTGCAGCCGTGGTCGCTGGTAAGATTGGAAGTAGATCCGGTGCATTGCTGTAAGAACTTGGATCAAAAGCATAATTGAGCCCCTGAGACAATTGTCAGTGCCACTTAATGACAAGTGGAAGGAACAGGAACAAAAGCCGGAAGTAGTAGCGTTTTGCACGAATGGATGGAGGGAAGCGATGAACTTGCTGGTTCTAGGTCTATAACCTGGACTGATTCTTATTTTGGCAGCATTTTTTAAAATCAGTGCTTAAAAAGGAAGTAATGAAGTTGTATGCGAGTTTGTGTGTATAAAAGGGAAAGAATCTACATGCACCCAAAATAATTTTTGTGTGTTCTTTTCACTAACATACATAAGGAGGGATTAAGTTCGTTGCTTAAAGGCTTGAGAGGTTCATTTCTTCTGTTTAGTAAGTTTAGTCTGTCCCTCTAGGCCCTGCCTGCACTGTGTAAGGTGAAATGGCTGTCACCCATGTGGGCACATGTGCTAGAAGGCTGCAGTCTAAGTTACTTCATTTCATGGTGTAAGCACCACTCCATGGGACAAACTTCACTAGTGAAATAATAGGTTCTGCTTGGCCTTGCGAGAGTACCAGACTTTGTCTGTAAAACAGTTTCTTAGACCTTTGTGTTCCAAGGCCACCAGTTCTGAGCTGTGCATTCAGAAACTGATACTCCCCAGTTAGGGGGAGCAGTGATTATGGACTAGATCATTGCTGCCAAGTTATGAGTGCAGGCAGCAGCTTTCCCACATACCCTAAAGTCTCAGATGTCTGCTATGAAGAAAAAAGCCCATAAATCTGCATTTTAGTGAAGAAGTTCTTACCTACCTCATCTTGATGAATGTCTTCCTAGAACAGAACAGTACAGTGGATGCATAAAGATGCTTCCCATGTTGGGAGCATCTTTCAGTCATGGCGGGAGGAGGCCTGTGTGTTCTTGTGTACACCCTCCAGTCTTTCTAACCGATAGAAGGATGAGGAGTGGAAATATTAGTGACTTGCCCATGCTTTCCTTCCCAGGCACCGAATGGAGCAGCACCTCCTCAGGTGCGGCCTCACCAAGTCTCTTCCAAGGAAACCACAGACGTACTCCCTCAGAGGCAGACCGCTGGTTGGAAGAGGTCTCAAAGACTGTCAGAGCCCAGCAGCAGCCAACCTCAGCCCCAGCCCCACAGCCACTGCTCCAGCCTCCTCCAGCAGCTCCAGCCTCCCAGTCAGCACCAGCCTTCCCAGTCAGCACCTTCATTGCGCCTCAGCCTGTGCCGGTGGGCGTGGTACCGCCCATGCAGCCAGCATTTATTCCAGCTCAGCCCTATGCTGTAGCAAATGGGATGACCTATGCAGCCCCCAGCGTCCCTGTGGTCGGGATCACACCTTCCCAGATGGTGGCCAACGTCTTTGGTACTGCCAGCCACACTCCAGCGGCCCACCCGCATCAGTCCCCCAGCCTGGTGAAGCAGCAGCCGGGCCCTCAGTACGACAGCAGCAGCGCCACTGCCAGCCCCTTCTTCCACCCGCCCGCGCAGCACAACGGCTCCGCCGCCTTCAACGGCGTGGAGGGGGGCAAGTGGGCGGCCGAGGACAGGCAGGCGCAGCCCCCCGCGCCCGCCCCACAGGTCGACCCCTTCGAGGCCCAGTGGGCAGCGCTGGAGGGCAAGGCCAAGCAGCGCACCAACCCCTCCCCCACCAACCCCTTCTCCAGTGACCTACAGAAGACATTCGAGATCGAACTTTAAGCGGTCCTGTGGGGGGGCGGATAAATTGTACATTAGGCTAGAGGGATAAAGGGAGCAGAGGGGACTGTTTCTGATCAGTTTGCTTTGATAATCCCAAAGGTCCCTTCAAAAAAAATGGGTTAGAAAGAGGGAGCAGTTACGGGGAGGATGGAAACACACAGAGAATTTATTGTGCAGCTCTTAAAAGGAATCCTGGAGCCACCCCAGTCTGCATTCCCTCCTCACTTGGAAAGCTGGAAGTCAAACGGAGCAAAGAAAGGCACCCAGTCCCAAAGCCTGTTCTGCAGAAACATCAATCATCTCACAGAAAGGAAGGCAGATGTTTGTACCTGTGTCCTCCTGATGCCCTGCAAGTCCTGGATGTTCCCCCTCAGGGAAAAATTGGGTATGGTGGGGGGTGGATATGGGTGGGATGTTGTCACCTTAGCAAAAGCTAGGTTTGTGGAAAAAGTTGAGCTTCCATTTTGAGTAACAAAGTGAATATTATATGTAAAGAATAAAGTAAAGCCAAAATCTTTATTTTTATGCATTTAGAATATTTTAAATAGTTGGATATTAAAAGCTGTATGAGTTGTAAGTAATCTTGCCAAAGGTTAAAAAAACAAGGGGGTTGGATGTAAGAAATTGTACATAAGATTGATTTATCGCTGATTCTTATTGTAAGTAATATTGGGGGGGTGGAAAAAGGGGCTCTAGCTTGTTCTTGTATCTGTTCATTGTAAGTAGCATATTGCAACAACAATCACAACCAATAAGTCATTATATCGTAGTTTTAAATAAAGAAAATTAAAGAACAGTATTGTCATGGTTTGGAAACCATGGGGAGAATTTACTGTTTTTTATTGGAATCAATCTACATATTCTATATAGTATGGATTTTTTTCCTTTCATATATTGCTGCAGTTTCTTTGTCTTAATCTATTGGTTCTAACACTACTGTGACAACTTACTGTCATCATATCTACATCCTGGGGCTGCCTGGGAAACCATTTTATGTTTGTCTGTCAATAGTTCTTAGAGGTTTTTAACTTTGGTTTTATTTTTTCCCACTGATTTGTGAAACCTTGTGGTTAAGGCTGCAGCTGGTCCAGGTTCTGCCTCTGGTGACTTGTGAAAACCATCTCATTTTAACTTTACTTTTAAACTTTGGCCTTACAAGCAAATGTAAGTTATATATATTTGTACTGATGATTTATAATCTGCTTTAACAGAAATAAATGTTGGTGGTAGAAGCACTGTCTGTGAGAGCTTTATTTCCCTCTCTAATTCAGTTTTCAGCATTTGCCCTTCTGGGTAGCTTCTGTCTTGTAAGGTGAATGTGGATGAGCACTGCTTGCCAACCCAGCAGCTTAGGAATAACAACACCTCTCATTTTCTACAACCTGTTAGGTTGCATTGAACTTTAAAACTGAATTTCAAAATATCCTTGTGACGCATAAACACTTAAAGCTCTAAAATAGAGGCCTTTACTGAAAGCACCAGATTCTGGGTTTGCATGGCTGTATTTTCTATCACTGAATATTTACAAAGAGACAAAGATGAGCACAGTAACATTCAGTAAGGGCAAAAAGGAAAACTCTTTCTTTCCCCTACTAGCAAAAAGAGCCATATGAGATGATGATGATGTATTTTCACCTCTTTCCTGTTCTTCCAGTGAGCTGATCTATACCCTGTTAGTGTGACTGGTTCTTACCGCATTCTTACGGGCACCACATCAGTTTAGACACAAGGAAAAAAGTCAGACTCTGTAACCTGAAGGGGAAGAAACGCTCCCTTTGTTGGCCCTCAGATTGGAGCTTGCCAGCAAGTTTCCATTTCCAGGCGAGTACAGTGAGTCTTACAGTGACAGTCTAGAAAACTACAACTTTTGACATTACAGATTCTTACCTGTGTTCAGTATGATACAAGTAGTAGTGCAAACACTCCCTGGGGGATTCGAGTTGGTGTCAATGCTTTTTTCAGCTTTCAAAAAAGCAAACAAGTATTTATAGACATTTATGGTAGGAAAGAAAGCAGCTATGTATCTTTCACAGTAAGGGCCCCAAGATCAAGCTGAAAATAGCCCACTATAGCTACACCCTTCTCCTGCCCTGGAGATAAGCACTTCCTACGACCCATTGTTTAGGGAAGAAAATGAACATCTTGATTCTCACATAAAAAAAGTGAACCTTGAGTAGGTGATTAAGTGGTACTACAGAGAGGGAGAAGCTGATCTTGTCAGAAGAAGTGTAAAGACCCTTTAGTTAACTTGATAGCATGGATTTACAGCAGGGCACTGCCTGCCTGTCAATCCCACCCTTACTGCCATGGTTGTGCAGCTGAAAGGAGGTCAGAATAAACTCTCCACCAGCCAAAGCACTTCCAGTGTTAAAGTCCATCAGCAGCAGGGGGCTGTTACAGCCCTCATGGGTCTGGAGAAAGCACTTCCTGGCCCCATCTTACATAACCAGAGTTTAAATGACAGCTGACTACACGGAATATTTAAACATTCTAAAAATAGAGCCTCTGACATCGTAGAAAGGGATTTTATAGAACTGGCTACTTACTCTGCGACAAAAGGGTCTGATACATCCACAGTGCACTTCTAACCATGCTCCTGAGCAGGGCGGCAGAGCCTGACTACCCCTTGATTCCACACATGGAACAGAGAGGGCTTCAATATGACTGGAATTTACAGAGCCTCTGATTAGTCCCCAGTCTCAAAAGGCAAAAATCGTACCATAGTCTAAAATGGTAAAATATCCTATACACACACAGAAAAAAGTGCTGGTCTGAGATGTTAAATGCAAAAATATGTACAAACACAAGTGGATGTTTTCAGGACCATCTCATTGTTCTTAACTATCCAATGATTTCCACTTGAAACCTTATACTGTAATGCCTGCCCTGCATTCCAGCAGAGGAAAATTTCCCTAATCAAATAAAAGAGTCTTAAATGCAAAATAAGTATTTTTATCTTTTCTAGCCAACAGAATCTATCAGACCACAGAAGGACCCAGCCCCCAATAGCTGGGTGACTGTCACCTCTCTCTCCTGTACTGGATTGCTTCTAGACTTTGCCATTTGTTCACATCCTAAAGCAGTGTGTCCATCAGGTTCCAGTCCTGAGCCATACCTGTGCTGATGAGAGTGCAGTCATTAGGTCAGTGATTCTTCTGATTTACTGAGTTTAGAGTACAAACCAGCTCTAGGCTGTCAACCATGGCAATTTACACCTCTGTACTGCTGCTGCCCTGAGTCAGGACTGAAGGAGAGGAGAGTGGTGTGTGCTTAGTCCTGAATTAGCTGCATTTCTTAGAAGCCTTAAAGTAACACAAGTAGAAGACAAAAGTAAAAAAGTAAAAAACCCCAATCCTCCATCCCCCCAACCAAAATACCAACATCTACATACCAGTTTATAGCTACATCTATGCAAATAATACGTGGGTAATGGTGCTAATAATTATGATCAACCCATCCAAGTCTATTATTAGCCACTGCCCAAACTCAGCACAATGTCAGAACAGCAGTTCTGGCTCAGGGGAAAAAAACTACCTGCTGAGCCTTCCTAGAATGAGTGCTATTTAAACTGCAGCATCTGAGAACAGGTAACAGTGTTGGTATATTCATCTAAATTACCCCTAGCGTTCAGGAAGGGCTAAAAGTAGTTTTCTGTTTTGTCTTAAGCTTTCTGTGAAGCATTGCTTCTGCATTTCACTCCAAAGCTGATTGCAGTCAAGTAGAAACTAAACTGACCCTACTAGAAATTTGTCTAAGGTCTGCTGGAATAAAACAGCTACAGTAGCATGACATTACAGCTGCATCCCGAGAGCCAGTAATCTCCTAGGACCTGAACACTAATTTTATATGCATCAAGCTGTTTCTCGTGGCCGGAGTCCTTTGCATTTAGATGGAAAGTGCTCCCCAGGAGCACTTGTTCAGCAATGCTCATTGGAGGAACAAATGTTCATGGCTTATTAGTGCTTCGGTTGGAATGGTTCAGACCCATCTTCAAACACTTCAGAGATTATGTTTTAAAGCACACTTCTCTCTTGCTTGTATGAAGGATTGGTCTCTCCCTCTTTGATGCTGGTCATCTGCCTTCTCTAGTCACATCATCCTTACGTCCCTACGATTATGTGGTTTCTGTGAGTGACAGCAACTACCCTTAAGAGATGGATTAGGTACAGCAAGGCATACAGGGGAAAAGGAGTTTACAATAAACCTGAGGGCGGTGGGTCTCCCACCTTTGAGCATTTACACCCACTACATGCTGTTCAATTCACCCTTTTGAGCTTTCCAGCAGGGCAGAGTTCCCAGAACAGTCCCATGCAGTAAAAGAACAGAGCTGAGACCTCCAGTCTTGTCACCGGTCACCGTGGCGGTGGCTGTCACCCGCGGGGGTGCGGGGGGCTGCCCTGCGGGCGGTGGTGAGCGCAGCTGGCGCAGCAGAAGCTGGAATAGTACTCGTTACCACAGAGCTGGGCCTGCAGGATCAGGTCACAGTTGGCAAGGTGGGGCTGGTCCACGCACTCTCTGCTCAGGTCCACAACGTGACTCACAGTAGCTGCAGCCAAGCAAAGGGTGAACCAGCTGTAAATTTATCCTCAGATTGCTATTCGTTCCCAAAAGACACAGCACGTTCCTGCTTCCTCCACCCCACCCCACCGGTTCTAAATTTAGTCCAACATCAAGAATGAGATGATGAGTTTAAAGATGAAACAGACACCTCTGGTGAGATACGGGAGGAGAATGCAGTTTCCAGGGAGAGGAGAGACTACTCTACCTACCCTCTATGTAAGGATAGCTGGATGGTGTCTCCAAAGTCCGACTACAAATCATGCAACCAACTATTTGGTCAACCAACTATGCCATTTTGGCCTCAGGAAGTTAATTAGGCTCCCAGTGCCCTGCCCGGGGGGGAATGTTTCCAGTGTCCTGCTTTTCTGTCCATGGAAAGCAGGGCTCCTGAGGCAGCACGACCCAGAAGCTCCTGCTGCTGCCCAAAGCCCAAGGCTGGTGCTGGGCTGGCGCACGCGATGGGCGCGATAGTGGCCGGGGGCCGGGCACTGTGCTGGGAGAAGCAGGAAGGCTGGGCTGTACTCACTGCTGGGCCGGCTCCTCAGCACCTTCACCTCCGAGCTGGCACTGACAGAGCTGCTGCTGCTGTAGGCGCTGCACGTGTAGGATCCCTCGTCAGCCTCTTGGACGTTGCTTATAGTCAGGCTTCCGTCCTGGGACAAGTGGATGTGGTGGCCATCCCCCCACATGGGAACTCCGTTCCTGTGGTGAGAAGCAAAATGTTTCGCTATTGCCACCCGTGGGGGCTAAAGGAGCTCCCTGTGCTGGTTGGAAAATGATGTTCTGTGAAAGGGGTGAATTTTTACAAGTTCAGCAGGAAGGAAGAAATCCTCTGCACAACCTGGCCCTACAGTTGGGTGGTAACATGAGCCTGAGTGAGTCTGCATCCGCTGCCCAGTGTCTGCGTGGGAGGTAGCTGTGACTGTGTGCTCCGTGCAAAGACATTGCCCTTTCTGCTAGCACACATTCTTGAGGCTTGAGGAGCTAAGAGAAAATCCAGTGTGCCTTTCCATCTCTCCAGGTTGTGGTCTGGCAGTACTTGCTTGGCTGGCATTGATAGCAGCACATATTGCTGGATGAGCATATGGGGTAGTGAACAATGAGCCCTCTCTCCTCTCCCTTTAAAAGTTTGTTCAAAAAAACCAGCAAGATTGTGTCTGTTCAGTTCCTCCTGGAATAATCTGTGCCCGGCAGGAAAACTGCCTGAATTATGAACTCCTAGTTACGAATGAAATGAAATTTGTTTCACTGAAAAGGGTTTAATTCCAATTCTGAAATATGAATCATTTTGTTAGCTCAAATACCAAACTTATGTATGGAAGAAAAGCTCTCTGAGATGGCCAGCTTCAGTCCTAACCCTTGGAATTTCAACACTTGCCAGTCCATCTCTCTGGATAGTTTGTAAGAAGACTCCAAAGCAGAACTGATTATTTTCAAACAGGAAAAACAACCCCCACTAAACACTTGCACAAATTCAGTTTCCTGGTAAACTATTAAGATAAGAGGACACAGTTTTTCACTTTAAAATGCTTCTAAATCTCCTTTGCTCCCACTTGACAGTAAATGGAGAGAACTGTTGCAACGGGAAGCTGGGAGAAGAGGGCCTAAAATGTCTGTCAGGATTAGGCAGAGAGGGTTTTTTGAAAAGCAACCAAAGATTTTCCTCTGATTGCTCATTTTAGTTCTTATTATTTTTCATGTCAGTTTTCCACCACAGAGACCCTCTGAACTCCATAAAATCTCAGTTTAATGTCTGATTTCCTCCTTATTTGGCTGGAACATGAACTTGATGACCCCCACACCCCACAGAGATCTTGCTCAGGATTTTTGGGTAATACCCAAGTTGTTTTAGGAAAGGGTGAGTGATACTCATTGGGGCTGATAACTGTGGTCTCTGCCATACCTGGCAGGTACCCTGCACTAGTATTTGGAGGGTAAATTATGAGGTTTGGAAGAGAAGGAAAGGGAAGCTCTGTCTCATTTTTGCTCACCTTGACCACCTTATATTCACATTGTTGCCAGTCACCGTACAATGAAGCTGAGCAGTCCCTCCCTCAGGTACTGTGATGCTTGGCAGAAGACCAGTGATCCTCAGCTCTCCTAGACCAGAAGGGAAATCATCACTAGCAGGGAGACAATGCCGTGCTCCCCCTGGGAGTAGGAGCATTCCCTCATGGGAAAAGTCCAATACATCCCATTATAAGCTACAAGCCCCTGGGCCTTGAAACAGCATGTTTGAGGCTGTGCCATTGCTGCTATGGGGAATGTGGATTTCCTAGGACTTTGGCCCAAGAAGGGACAAGTAGCAGAGGCCTCAAAGAGCTTTTTCCTCCAGCTGGACACATGCATGTCACATGCACAGAAGAACCATCTCCTTAAGTTTCTCTTGCTCTTATACTCATTCCACACCAGTGTCCCAGAAACAAGGCCCCGAGAGTTGCTCTTACTGTGCTATCAATCCCTCTTCCCAGCTGCCTGGAGCACTGCGATATACTGGACTCATGCAGATGACCATCAGGTAAAATAACTCACTCTTCTCTTGCCCTCAAGATGCCTGTTAGGCATTAGGTGTGAAGCAGAGAGGCACGGCCAGTGAAGGAACCCAGGCTGGCCCTGCACAGCCTTCCCTGTTTCCCACTCCTGTGCACATGTGCCGTGCGTGCCTCCAGCCACATCCAGTACCTAGAGGTCGGAGCAGGACCTGGCGCTGGTCCCGGTCCCGTCCGTTGGAGGCAATGCAGGTGAAGAAGCCGATGTCTTCTGAGCTGACCCGGCTGATCACCAGCGCCCCGTCCGACTGCTGCCTGTGCCTGGGGAACAAAGCCACAGTGTCCCTCAGCCTGTGCTTGGGTCAGGATGGGACTCCAGCCTGCAGAGGTGAAGCTAAGCCTCATGCACAACTTTGTAGTACCACTGAACAAAGGTTTAGCAGCTCAAATGCTGCAGGGGTTGTAACGCAACCCTTAGTCCTCAAATCCCAGCACTGATGCTGTAGACTCTGGAAAAACTTGCTGCTAGAGCAGATTTCTGGGAGCAGAGTGAGGGGAGAGCAGCACCGGTAGCTGTGGAAGTTCACTGCAGATGCCCTGATCTCTCTCTGCTGTGAACCTCTGCCCTTGCTCACTGAGCAGCTGGTTTTTGGCAAATTTGCTTGCCATGTGTTCTTTTCCTGCTAACCTTGTAGCTGAATAAATTTGAGCCCTGGCTCACTTGTAGACCCTATGTCACAGCTGTTCCCTCAAGGGTTCAACATTCAAACTTCCATCTGTGAGGGAGGGAGGACAGGGCAGGCCAGCAGTACAGCCTGGCCCTGATGGAGGAAGCTGGACAGCATGAGGGCAGACAGGCCCTGACTGCATGGCCAACAGCTCTGTTCTCTCAGGGAGGAGACTGGGAAGGAAAAGCAAGGAGGAGGCTCTTCTCATGAACGGCTGGAGCCGCCCGGGAGCTCACCTGGGAGAGGAGAGGGGCTGCCCATCTTTCTGCCACTCAATGGTGAGAGCTGGCGATGCTTCCACCGTGCAGGGCAGTCTGACTCTCTCCCCAACATTGGCCTCCACTACTGCGGGCTCGCTCTTATCCATTTTCAACCTGCAAAGTTCACAAGCACAGCAAAAGATGTAGGAACTTCCTTGCTCAGCATTTGACCTTCAGCACAAGGCTTTTTCAATCATAGGCCTTATTTTTTGCCTCCAGTGGCAAAGGGAGGTCTCTGTACTCCCATCAGAGCTCTGATGCTTGCCATTACCAACATTCACTCTCAGCATTCAGAAAAGAGCAGCCTCTATGAAATCCTGCTCCAGTTCAGCACGGCTTGGTGCTGCACTCCTGTCAGCCAGCTTAATTTACAGACAGCAACCCTGCCTCTTACAGCAACCCTCTGGATAACAGCTGAGGAAGCATTAATGATGTGAACACATGGCAAACAGTACAAAGTCCTAAACAGGCACCGAGCAAGCTTCCCCTTAGGTGCTTACCTAGCACACAAAAATGAGCCTTTTTAGGATGTGAAGAGCCTACTGCAATCACCTGACTGCACACAAGGTCCAGGAGCTGGTTGTCCGCTTCATGCAGCAGAAAGGTTGAGGTCAGGTCCTCACAACACTCATCTCCTCATGTGCTTTGCTCTCTTACAACTACAGCTAAACACTGTCTTAGAAGGGAACTAAACCATGATGTTCCCACAGTTAAATAAAACGTCACCTACCCTACCCCCATTCTATGACCTGAATTCTTGATCTCAAAAAACAAAACCAAAGAGCCTTAATTCAGTGTTCTTAATTCAATGAATCACTTATTACTGCTTTTAGGCAGAAGCAGCTAAGGAGATTGCTGCAGAGTTCAGCAAATTGGCTGGCTTTTAGGTTGTAAATTCAAAAAAAGAGAGGGATCAGATCATGGCCCTATTTAATCTGGAATCCCAACATGCTGCATTTAAGGCAAAAATAATTTGTCCCCCTTTATTTCTGTGGGGCCTAGAAGCAATAAAAAACTATGCAAGAACATATAAAATATGCCAGTACATGAGGAGACAGTTTTGGGTCAAACCGGTTTGTTCACAAAATATTTAAAATTAATTAGTGGAGGCTGAAGTAACTGAAGTTTTTTCAATATACTTATGTCTATTTTGTGCTAGTTAAGCAGCTCCTATTTGCTTTGGGTTTTTTTCAGAACAGGTTTCTCTTTCTGCCTACAAAAACATGAACAGCTAAGGATGCTGCCCCCATACTTCTTTTGTTTGAACCCAGTTCCTTTGCTGCCAGCTTCCCTGTGCATCTTTGCTCAGAGTATGCTTCTTTCAAGAGACCCTCGGGGAGGACAGAAGACAGCTTGCGACTGGGATCCTCTCCCGTTCCCGTTGTCAGCGGTTCAGTACTGCTTGCTTCCCAACCGTGCCCTGGAACAGCTGACACGGGACCTTTCCAATCTTCGGCTGTTCTACATGAAGAGATGCCATATGGTTCATCAGCTGGGCACGGTGGACAAACTGTTGCTGTACGTGAGCTTACCTGTATGCGAGCTGCTGACGCGCGGAGGAGCCGGCTGCCTGCACAAGCTGCCTGCCTCTGGATAGCCCTCGGGGCTGCTGACTTGCCTTGTGGAGGACCCGACCTCTCTCACCCTCTGCCAGAACAGTGCTCTGGTGCTCTATTCAAAACAAAATGCCATATGTGAATAAAAGGACACTTCTTACTGTGACCTCTTGCGTAGGGTTTCTGTGAGCTTGGGAGAGCTTGCTGAACTGGAGCCAAAGAGCCCTTCAGCCATCTGCTTTCTGGCTGACTAGTGCAGTAAACCTGCGCTGTCTGCTAATGAGAGTCACAGACCTGCAGGCAAGCAATTTTAGACTCCTTTTTCTCCTCAGCCAGTGAACACGTTGCAACATCCCTTAGGCCACAGTGCCTTCTGCCCTGTGTGCCATTGCTGTGACAAAGCACACTTCAGAGATTGAAGGCTACAGGGTGCCTTTCTGGCCCATCTTTTGAGACTAGTCTTTCGTATTTTTTTGGTTTTGTTTCTGAAACAAGGCACATTTTTCAGAACAGGGAATCGTTTGTTACCCAGCAGGACCTGTTTGGGCAAAACACAAAACATAAATGCACCAGCAGTTATGTTTTGGATCAGGAGGCAGCCGATGGCTCTCAGGGAGGAAGGCGTGCTCGCTGTGCTAGAAACGGAGCAGGTTACAGGCAAGCCACAACTCCAGCTATGGGGTGGCACTGCAGGGGAGGAAGTATTCTAGGGCTAAAGCTTTATCATGAGGCAACACCAAAAGAGGCTCTGCTGCCTCCACACTCCCTCTTGGCAGCAGAGGAAGTTTGCTTCTGCAGCCGGCTTTATTGAGCCTGTGGTCAATAACCATCAATGAGGAGCCCTGAGCTCTCTCTCTGGTGCTGAGCAGAAGAGAATTCATTCACCTGTGACCTGCAGCTGAATCTGCGGGCTCTCTGTCCTCCCGTCAGAGGTGCGGCACGTGTAGGTCCCCGCGTCCTCGGGCTCGACGTGGCTGATGACCAGGGAGCTGTCGGACTGGTAGGTGTGCCTGCAACACGAGCGGGGAGCGCTGCCTCTGCCCGGCCCCACCTCACCCAAACCAGCCCCACGTCCTGCCCTCCCTGCCTCGGGAAACAGCAAATCCCCGCTGACCACAGACGGGTCACGGGCACGGGAAATAACCGCAGCAGAAAGGAGGTCAGGAGCAGAGAGGGAAATCTGAGCTGGAAAACAGGGAGCTGCTTTCAGTAAGCCTCTCCCATGAGGAGGCAAACTGCCCTTCCAGTGGGGAGCTTGAGTCCCAGCAGTCAGCTGCAAATAGAAAAGCATAGCTGGGCTTTTCTTAACTGTGATTTTCATAACAAAAAGGGACTGACTGGCTCCAGACTCTAGCTGGAAACAGACTGCCCAGGAAAAACAGGTTTAAAAGTGGTTTTAAAAAAAATTGTGCCAGAGATTTCCAGCCAGAGGAACTCTGGGTTATTAGGCTGCAAGTTTCACCCCCAACTACTGGCTTAGTGCTGCCCCAAGATGAACCCAAGAGAAGCAATATTTTTCTGCATCACTACCCACATCAGCTTCCACCGGTGTTATGGGACAGCACTTTCTCTGCCCCATAACTCTAGCCGGCACCTCATTACTGGTGCAGACTGTAACTGTTTCTGCTATGCACAGAGCAGGTGGACAGCTCATGCCCTTAGAATATGGGGGCTTCTTTATTTCTTTAAAAAAAACCAGTGTGCTGGTTGTGGCTGGTACAGAGTTAACTTTCTTCACAGTAGCTGGCATGTGGCTGTGTTTTGGATTTGTGCTGAAAACAGTGTTGATGTTTTCACTACTGCTGAGAAGTGTTTACACCAAGTCAAGGCCTTTTCTGCTTCTCACCCCACCTGCCAGTGGGCTGTGGGTGCACAAGAAGCTGGGAGGGGACATGGCTGGGACAGCTGACCCTGACAGACCACACGGATATTCCATACCATATGGCATCATGCTCAGCATGTAAAGCTGGAGAAAGGAGGAGGAGTGGGGAGGAGTTCGGAGTGATGGCGTTTGTCTTTCCAAGTCACTGTTATGTGTGATGGGGCCCTGCTCTTCTGGAGACAGCTGAACACCTGCCTGCCCGTGGCAAGCGGTGAATTAATTCCTTGTTTTGCTTTGCTTGAACCCATGGCTTTTGTTTTATCTTTTAAACTGTCTTTATCTCAGTCCATGGGTTTTCTCAGTTTTACTCTTCTGATTCTCTCTCCCATCCCACCAGGGGTGAGTAAGCAGCTCTGTGTGGCTGAGTTGCCAGCTGGGGTGAAACCATGACAGTCCTTTTTGGACTGCATATTTGGCACTCTGCCCAGCAAGGAGCCCATCTGCTCTGCAATGAAGGGAGCTGAGCTCACCTGTCAGAGGAGACTGGCCGGCTGTTCTTCATCCACTCCACTCTGGAGCGTGGGGACACGCCTGTCTTGCAGACCAGCTGGATGTTTTGTCCCACAACTGCTGTCACAAGAGAGGGCTTGGCTTCCTCCAGGATTGTTCTGAAAGAGAAAGTAATTCCATTGGCACTTCTGCTGCCCTCCTCACCTCTGTGTCCTCTCATGTGACTCTGGATGAGTTACAACCACAAGGCAAAGCGGGACCAGCTGCCCATTCAGCTCTGAGCAGATGCACGGGGCAACATGGGGAGCCCTCTCCTATACAGCAAAGACCGCTCTGGACAGACTGAATGCTACAATATCTCCTGGAGGAAAGCCCTGTAACCCCTCTCTTCTGAAGGAGCAGGGATCAGCTCAGCAGACAGACACAGATCCAGTGCAGACATGTCTAGATCTAGCTCTAAACACTTCTGATTTTCAGGATAACACTGTCTGGATCTTGGCCCAAAGTCTGCATCTTAGAAGTCTTCCCTAGAACAACCCACTGCTGCTCCGTGCAGTGCTGAGATAAAGGCTCTGAAGTCAGAGAGTCAGCTAAATTTGTTGGTCAGAACAAGAAAAACACCTATGGATTCTCATTTACAGTGTAAGAAAGCCTTCCAGACAGAGACCCCAGGATTCTGCAGTCTTTTCACACATCATACTTCAGTGCTGTCAGAGAGCAGGGAGTGTGTGAGGAAAGAGACAGCAGATAATGCCAGGGCCTGAATAACAGTGACTTGATTTACCAAGGGGCCACATGTGTGCCTAATCCATCACATGGTATTCCCAGTTAGCTGGTCCCAGCTCGGGCAACATATTCCCTCCAGAGAAAGCTGCACTGGTGCTTCACAATGAGCTGGCAGAACAGGGGGGAGGGGTGGGTGGAAATCATCACCTGTGCAGAGCCTGTGCTGGGAAAAAGCCCGCAGACTCCTGGTGCCCAAATCCCTCTGTCCCGGAAACCTCTGCTCCGAAAGCTTCACGCCACTGCTGGCCTTCCCGGGGCAGCACCTGCTGGCCACTGCTGCTCTGCCTGTCCGAGGGCCCAGGCACGGCTGTTTCCCAGGAGCGCAGCTGGCCCAGGCTGGCCGGTCCGCTTCGCCGGGTGTCCCAGCGCTGGCTCTCCAGCACACCAGCCCTTGGCAAGGACTGTGGCAGCACGTCCCTTCTCCAGCTGTCCCGTCTGTGGCTGTCTTGCGTGGGGTGTGAAGCCCCATAGGTTCTTCCTTCTTGGCTGTGACTTGCAGTCTCTCTTGTGGGTGATTGCTGCTGACCCTGAGCACGTCCTGTATGAGAACTGGAGCCAGTCTGCTGGTGTTGCAGGGCTCCTGTGCCAGGAGAGGGCTGGTGCTCCAGATGACTGGCTGCCACAGAGCTGTGGCACACTCTCATGCACTCCTCCTCCGAGGCAAAGCTGTTTTTGTTGCCGTGACAGCCGCCATACCAAAACCGGTTGCACTTGCCAACAACTCCCACAAAGTACCAGCGAGTGGTCCAGTTGGTGCAGGGGCCGTGGGCACTGGGCAGCAGGCACATGACAGGGTACGCTACCAGGAAGAGTGGAACAGAGGGAGATGTGAGGGTCACAAAGCACAGAGGTCCAGGGGCTTCAAGCCACCTACCTAGATGGCCCCGTGGGCAAGTGGGAAAGTAGGACATCTGAGTGTCCTACCCAGCTGTGCTTTGAAACTGAGAAACCGGTCACGTGTTTCTTTTTGCCTCTGATGAAAGAACCATCCTTGGAGACAGTTCTGAATCTAGATACTAGACAGATGCTTTACAGCCTTGCTTGGAGAATTATACAACTGCAAGGCAGGCTGTGGGGCTTCCTCTCCTGCAAGGGACACATGGCTGCCATTCGCCCATTTCCAGCCCACAAAGCAAGTGGCTCAGACCCAGCTGTGAAGAAGACTCATGCATAACAGAATACCCCTACACACTGATACAAAGAGGAGCACAGCCCAAGGTGTCTACAAACCCAGAGCCATGGGTATCACGGCCACATGCTGACAGACACTGGATGCAGGGCTCCGGCTGCGAGGTGCTCGTCAAGCTGTGCCTCAGCAGAGAGGATCCAGAGAGCTTTCCCCTTCCCCAAGGCTGCACCACAGGGACGGCCACCACGCAATCTCTGTGCTGCAGCAGGAGGGCAAGGCACTGCAGCAGCACTGTGCCTGCAGAGGGTACAGCTGGGCACTTCTGCCCAGCAGCCCTCGTGTCCTCATAGCACGGCAGGCACTGGATTGAACTTGGCTGGCTGAGGGCATCCATGCAGCCCTGAGCAACCCCTCCTTCCCCATGTAGTTCTCATTCCTCCCCTGCCCACAGGCTGTCTGAAGGCTGTCCCTGAGAAGACAGTGATGCAGCCTGGAGTGCTCCGAATGAATTACCCAGATTTAGGAGGAGTAGGGATCCNTGAGCACTGCTCTGATTCCTCAGGAGATCCCTACTCCTCCTAAATCTTGGTAATTCATTTGGAGCACTCCAGGCTGCATCAGTGTCTTCTCAGGGACAAACAGCTCCTGAGTAGTCCTACAGACTGACAGAGATCACACAAACACACTTCTAGCCAACTATCAGCAGAGGACAACAAGAATTTCTGCAGCAGCTGACAGAGCTGAATCCTCAGGCTGCTTTTCTACACTCCTTCCAAGCTTCTGCTGCCCCAGCCACCAGGTAGAAATTCTCTTCAGAGAGATTATTTACTACATTTTACAGAGAGCAGAGCCTTTACACAGGAAGCTTCTATATGCTACTGGGCTCTTTCTGAGTTTCTAAACCAACAAGCCAAAGCATCACTTACGGTAGTTGGGCCTATTGAGACATCCTTCCCCTCGAGGACCCGAGGCTGAGGCGACGTTGTCAAAACAGCAGCCGTACACGGAGCCGCGGCACTCGCCCGAGGGGTGCTGCTGGGATGAGGCTTGGCTTGCCTTGGAGACAGCAATGGAGAGCCAAGAGTTATCCTCACACACGAGGACAGCAGCACGTGCAAGGCACCATGTGCAAGCTGTCAGCTGCACACGGCCAGCTGTTGGAGGCACCACTGTTTGCTTGTCTGCCTCCCAGAGGCTTTTGTGCTGGGAAGGGGTGGGAAACTTGGCAGCCAGCCATGGAGCCGGGGCTGCACCTCCCTGCAAGGCACACCTAAGCAGCCCAGCAGCAGGCTGGTTCTTACTGCCACCACCAATGAGCACCCCAAGCTATGGGAGGCATCACCTCCCCACCTTGAATTAATCTGCAGACTTTACAAACAAAAACAATTAATAGAAGCCATGTTTTTCCCATTTTTTTTTCCTAGAATTTGGACAGCAATTTTCTGACCAGTAGAAATCTGATTACTCAGGATTATTCAATGAGCTGTACATAGGATGGCCTTCTACTTCTCAGATATCTCCCCACCACCTGCTCTGTACCCTGCTTATAGAGGATTGCAGATGGATGCTTCAGACTGAACAGGAGCAAGGTGGGCCAAAGGGCTTGATGCCATGCCTCGAGTATTGGTTCCTCATCATTACTGGCAGAGATGAAGCCCAGCAGAAATCCACAATGTGAGTCAGCAGGATCAAATCTGAATCTTCACAGATGAACTCCTAAAACGCAAAGAGCTTTTGTACTTACTGCTGGAGTGGTCGCAGTGGGATGATTTTGTCTCGTTTGACTGTCACGGTAATATTGTGGGCATCCCGTGTTGTTTGGACCCCGGGCGGCCGATACTCCATCAGGGCAGCAGCCATACCTACAGACAGAAGGGCTGCAGTAATACCTGACCTGCCCGGTCAACAGGCACGGGCCACAGGATTCAGGAAGCCCCCAGGAAAGGCAGTGCCTTCCTGCTCAGGCCTGTCTACTTCCAGCTACCTGTTTTGGTGGCAGGTGCTGAAAGGGCAACCTCTTCCCAGAGGGCCCGACGCCGGAGTGTGCCCATCTGGACAGCAGCCGTGTGGGCTCTGGTGGCAGTCCTGGGAGCCAGTCCCTGCAGGGGGGTCCTGAGGGAAGCTGAGCCGGTGGGAACCTGCTGAGCGGGACTGGGGCTCCCAGCGGACAGGAAACAAGTTCATGCCATGGTCTTTGGTGGGTGGCACCTGCTGATTCCCTGAGGTACTGTGGATCATGCTGTTCCCAGAGAGCATCCTTCCATCATCAGAATCTGGGGAGAGAACTCCCTAAAGTATGCAGGCGAGCATGAAAATCTGGCCAGCTTTCCTCCTCTCTGCTCTCTTTCACCTGCCCAAGGCTACCTGGCAGGATTTTCTGCATCACCTCTAGGGGTGTCTTCTGGCCCACCCTTCCCGATCTGGCTGAGGTACTTTGCTGATTGCCCTGACCATTCTTCCTGCTGTCCCGTGAGAAACCACCTGTCACGTTGCTGTGGTCCCTTCACATCATCCTTTCTTGTTCCTATGACCTGCTTTGGGCATAATTTCTTCCAGCCAGGACTTAAGTCATGCTGACAGAACCTGGGATCCATATACTGTACAGAGTCTTCTGCATGGATAGATTCAAATACTGCTCACTATTGGTGTAAAAGAATTGATATTTTGTCCCTGGCTCCTTGAGTTTCTAGGAGCCCGTGAAAAAAAAAGGGAGAAATAAAGAAAAGAACGATCCCTCTCCCTATCACACCCTATTCCGAGTACCCCATCATCAAATCCCCAGATTAAAAAAATTCTTCCAAACCTGGGGCAGGGCTGCTTGGGTTGTAACGTGTCAGCAAGGACTGGCGAGTGACATCGTATCCCATAGTGTCCTGCATACTGGGGACCTCTGCAAAGAGAGACATACACAAAATGAGTGTAGTTAGTCTAGCCCTGTGCTCTAATAATTGCAAGTACATCCAGGAGCCAGCAGGAGACAAAAGCTGACGAAAATGTTCCTGTTCCTCTTGTGGAATAGCTGCTGAGCAGCAATAGGATTCAATTGGATTGTCAGGACAAGCGACCTACAATGGGCAGGCAGACAAAAGTCAGCATCGCAGCTCTGACATGGAGAATAGACACAGACAAGAAGCAAAATGTTCTGAAGGGTGGTGACTCCTTTAGAGCCAGTCCACAGAGGGATGAGAGTTGGCTATAGTTTTTAGTTACTGAGCCTGCCCAAGTTACCATCCCTCTGGACTGGGAGTCATGGGATCAGTCTGCAGCACACACTGGATGAGCCATCATAGAATACTGGATTCAAAATGGACACACACCAATGTTGTTCCCAAGCCCGCTGCATACATTTCAAACAGCACAGGTACTGGGACTCTGAAGATGTTTTGTGCACATAACCTTGGCAAACTCACAGGACACAGACAGGCTGGCAAAAAGCTGAGAACATAAGCTGGTGCAGAGCTGGGAATTTCTACTCCTAAACAAAAGTATGTTGGGAAAAGCTGGGTGTGCAGCAATACCACTCACGCTGTGGCAGGTAGCAGGGCTGTGTGTTGCAGCTGCCCAGGGTGGCTGGTTTCTGTGGCTGGATGGCTTTGCATGTCTCAGGACTGTAGAATTTGGAGTCGCCGTCAGCACAGATGACCTGGCGTGTCCGGATGCCTGAATCGCAGCTCTTGGAACACTGGGGCACAGAGACAAGGCAGTGAGCAGGCAGCAAAGGCTGAATGCCGAAACCCCACAGACCAAAAGTGGGGAACAGCTGCATGATTAGCTGCAGGCTGAGCACAGCTTCCTCCACCAAGACAAAGCAAACAATATTTCAGCTGGAATCATCTGAACAATTAGAAAACCATACTTCAAACTATTTTACCAGATGTTCCACCCAGCCCTGAAGCATTAGGCTCTGTGCCACACTCAGCCTGTAACATCCAGATGAGCTGCTGTTGCCCACAGTGGTGTGTCAGGGAGCTGGAGAGAATCATTTCAGCCTGAAGGCCTAAAGGCACCTCAATTCTCTGGGGATCTACCAGCTGTGAGTGGGTCAGTTTGCACTCAAGAACAACAAATTACAACTGGAAAGCAAATGAGTGGCTTTCTTGTAAGCAGCTACCTGGAGTTTGTCTCACTGGAAGCTGTGGACAAGAGGGAGGAATGAGCAGTGGCTCAGAGGAGGGGATAGCATGAGGTGTCTGTGCAACCCACATGGTTCATGGCAAGCTCTATAAACATTGGGAGAGTATTTCTCTCTAATTCAGAGAGGCAGATAGGAACCCTTCTGATATCAGAAAGTCAGGAGAAAGATCAGATTAAGATATGAAACTTCTTTAGCTGTAACTAAAACTTGGCCCACATCTCATGAAGAAGCAGATGTAACATGTTTTAGCTCAGAACAAGCTGGTCTGGCTGGCACAGAAATGAAAAATGAAAAAGCGTGTTTGGAAGTCACCTGATGCATTGGATCTACCCGTATCTCTATCCCCCAACACTTTTCCCAGGTTGACGACAATCATGGCTTCCTCCACAAAGACAAGATTAATCCATCTGAAGCACAGTTTATCTGAATAATTACAAAAATGTACTTGAAGGCATATCACCAAGTGCAATGACCAGTCCTGAAGCCTAGAGCTCTAAGGCATACTTGGCCAGGGAGCTATTCTGCTGATCACGGCGATGGAGCAAAGAATTGGGAATAAGCAGCAAGAGTGGATTGTTTCAGCTTATTGGCTGCATTTTGCCACTGTCACTGAAACGATAATCTCCCCTCAGAAGGATTTATTTTTGTAGCAGCTGCATACAAAGCAGGCATCAGATTAACTGGAGCATTACTAGTGCCAGTTACAACACAACTGTGAGCCAAGGGGCCGGTAATGAAGCAGTGCTTGCTCCCAGCCTCAGCCAATGTGCAGACTGCACGGATCAAAGCTTGTTTGTGAGGAGCACAGCAATACAATCGGCAATTTCCGAGCCATGACAGTGAGATGCTCACCAGACCCCAGTCTCCAACGTGCCAGCCGATTTCCTGGATGCAGTTCTCCTTAAGGCAGGGCTGGGTGGCCGATGGCTTTGGCTCCATTAGACAAGCGAAGTCCTGAGCCTGAGAGCCCTGCTGCGTCCTGCAGGTGACAGTCCGGGTCTGGACTCCTTCTCCACAGCTGGCTGAGCACTGCAGAAAGGGGCCCAACAATTACAAACAAGCACCTGCTTTCCTCTTGCAATTCCAGGCTGGGCTCCCTATCACTAGAGCAGAGCACCATTTTGAGACTGCCTGAAACAACCAGCTATCATCAAAATAATTTTCTGAGGTGGGAGTTAGCAGAGTAGCTGTTTATGCTGTAGAGGAGACTATAAGGCATGGGAGCATGGGATTGGGTCTGGGAGATCTGGAGCTCACTGGATAATTTTGGCCTATTCATATTCTTGATCTCTCCCCAGAGGAGATGTGGAGGATGAATTTAGAAAAATATCAACACTGCAGGATACATTAAGAACAAAACATGGTAGAAAATATCTGGAAAATCATGTTATTTACATCTGATTAAAACCAATGCAAGGTAAAGAATTTTAGGGAAGGTAAAAGATTAGGTTCTTACATTGCTCATGTCTTTTGCCTGAAAACCTTGTGCTCTGTTTACAGTGTGGACCTGTGACAACTTCTATACTAGTAACTAGTTTGTGACATTTTCAATGCCCTCTTAAATTCACAGCAGTGTTTCCTGGAATCCAACCTACTTCTACATGAATTACCAAGGTGTCTTACAGAGAGCATTAGCTTGGGGACAGTCTGAATCACTTCAGATGAGCTCCCCAGCTGAGTTTCAGCCATTCATTTACCAGAGTAACCTTTTAACTCAGAGTACATGAAACGCTGTCGCTTCTGAGAACCCCGGAATGAATCACTCAGGAATCAGTTTATAAGAACATGACCCTTGGTGCCTTCCCCAAACAGTGCTCTTAACTCCACAACCCCAAAGTCACACCTCGCATCTCACAAGGTGGGGGGAAAGAGGGGGCGGAAGGGCTTTCCAGTCTAGGTGATCATGCCTCAAAGTTGCATTTTGTGCTGTTGTGCAACTCAGACAGGCTAAGTACAACCAAAAGACTGCAAATCAAATGTTGCAAGCATGCATGTACTTCTTCTGAGAGAGGAAACTTCACTTGTACTTTAGGGACTAAGTAGACATTCCCTTTACTTTCTAAGCCCTTGGAATGTAAGTTGCCATCTAAAAGCCTGTCTGGCTGCACTGAGCACACACAGTTTGAGCTGTTTCCACTCCTGCAGATATAAATGCACACAAGCATCAAAAATGCGCCACGCGGCTGTGTTTGGAGAAGCCCTGTGCAGACGCACGGCAAACAGCAGGTCGCCAGTGTTTTGAGAGTATCTTGCTGTTGTGATGGTGGTATTGCTGTTGTGGGCTGGTGATGCTGAGGCAGCAAAATGCATGGAAATAACCAGCACAGGCAGAAGCCGTGAGCTCCCATTTCACAGAGGAGGGTGTGCTACTGCAGCTCTCCTGCCCACCCTCCGCCTCCACCAGGCCTGGCTCAGAAACCAAGCCAGTGCCAGGTGTGGGGGGTCTGATAAAAACACAGCAGTGGGGAAAGGACTGGCAGACCAGAGAAGAGAGAACATGCAACGAGAAGAGCAGAGGTGCAGGGGCACGCACAGCTTTGAGGAACAGGGATGTGTTCCTCAGAGGGCATCTGAGGGCTGCAGGGACAAGTTCTACACCTCTGCACACCACCTATCCAGGGACACACGCTTTTTGTAGGCCCAGAATAGGAGCCCGGCTCTTTCTCCCCAAGCTTTGGCAGATCCTCCTCCAGGAGGTGCCAAGAGGAGGACCTGCCCAGCGGCACTGACCTCGGACCAGGGCCCCGTGCTCCAGCTGGCGCACGGCCGGACGTTGCAGGGCTGGCTGCGGCGCGGCTGCTGGGCGAAGGCCATGCACTCGGCGTCATCCACCACCCCCTGCGAGCTCTGGCCATCAAATGCCACGCAGTACACGGAGCGACTCTGGGTGCCCCCGCCGCAGGTGGCTGAGCAGGATCCCCACTCTCCCGTTTTCCACCTGCAGGTCACAGAATCAAGCACAAAAAAATAAAAAAAGTAAGCCCAGCCAAACTGCCCGGAGGCACAGAGGAGTCAGTGCCACATCCCTGTAGAAATCAAACAGAGATGATGTCCCTTTGCAGAACAGAATCAGAGGCGAGTTCCCATTTCACCAAGCGTGCCCAGCTTAATTGGCAATGCAGAGCATTAGTCCCACTCCAGAGACGTATCTCCAGCTAGAAAACACTTGTTTCTTTGGAAATGCAGAGCTGTCCCAGAAGGGGAAGATCTCTCCCCATGGCTTTTGGTCTCCTGATGTCTGCAAAAATGTCATGCCTGGAATAGAATATCAAAGAAAGGGAGAGAAAAAGCTCAAAGAAAACAATCCTGTTAAGCTAAAAGTAAAGCTACCACAACAGCCTAACCCACACACTACACTCCAGACATTATCAGAAAGAGTAAAACCAAGCCAAGTCCTCACTCTGCCTATAAACCATGCCAGACACTCTCAGAAGTGCTTAACTTTTCACTGACAGCCAGTAGAAAGCTGGTTTATTCCTCCCATAAGTCAAATTCTCTAACTGCAGCACACATACAAAAAGCCCACAAAAAAGTAAATAGATTTTGTCCTGTCTTTGGTTGCTGAAACTGCCGCAGAAATGATACACCCTTGCTAACAAGAGGAATATCCACAAAACAATCCGTCTAGATGCTAAAATCTACCCATGGCCACTCCAGCTTCTCAGAGCTAGCCAGGTAGCCGGAAGCACAGCTTGCATGGCCTGGCTTCAGGGACAATATGATGTTTGATCCCCAAATCCAGTATGCAGTGCAGTCCAAAGGCACTGATTGTGTGGGGGGAGCATCATGGTGATCTGCTTGCCAGCTGCTATGTCCCCTTGCAGCCAGGTAAGGCCCAGCTGCAAGAAAGCAGTTCATGTTTTCTCCCCCAGAATTCCAGCTACTTCCCTCGTCTGGCTCTTGCCACTCCTTAACTGAGTTTCAGCCAGCCAATTCACATTCACATCCTAACAGGATTCCACAGTAGACTCTGCCATGGTCAGCTCCTAACCACACCCTTCTTTATTGCTCATGATGCAAATGTCAACCCAAAACTGAATGGCCTTCACTATAAAATATTTCTTTTGGAAAGGGAATGAATACATTCAGTAGAAGCCATTTATGATGATGTGGTTGCAGGGCTTATAGCAAATTATTGATCAAGTTTTTTCAAAAGCTCCAATGGGAGTAAGGCCCCCCAAGAACTGTATTCTGCCTCCTGTAAAGCAAATGTACAGTTTTGGAAAGGCTGTATCAACCAGATGGGATCACCAACAGCTTCCTTCAATCGAGAGTCAAGACCTCTCTGACACTTGCTTCATTTCCTTTGTAAGACAAGGTCAACCATAAGGCTGGGACCCTCATCAGAGGGCAAAACCTGCCAGTTCTAAGCTATTAGCAGCTTGTTAGGGGACAACTGTTTTCCTTTTGATACTTTTACCTTCTCATATCTCAGTGTACATTATTGTGTCTGTCACATCCTTGTACTCATCACACCTTACAGGCTCTTTTCTGCCTGCTGGAGGGCCCATGCCAAAGAAAGAAGAGCTTCTAAGAAACTCTGAGGCTTTCTCTATGCCATTCTGGCCAATGTTACAATTGCCCCAACAATCATGCTCTCTTTTTTTCTATGTTCTTTTATTTATCTTGATAAGTAAATTTTAAAAAAATAAAATCTTCCAGAACTTCTTTACCCTGATTCCAGAGAAAACATAGAATAAGCAGTGAAGAAATCATCCCCTTCTCAGTCCCCTAAGAATCAAGTTACCAGCGGCACGTGCAGCCACCTAAGCAAAGCACCCTCCACCACCATTTTCACTGGCAAGCATCAAAAGCAAAGCAACACCCACTTCTACCACCAGTGCCAAAGAGAAAAGCCCCCATGGACTTCAGTGGGCAACTAGGTGGAGAGCAGAAGAGAGCAGCTGCCTTCCTGTGCTTTCTGTAACTTCCTCCTCCTTGTTACCTCTTCATCTGAGAGCTCCGTGCGCCGCTGTGACTCCAGGCTTGCGGCAGGTAGATGTAAGCAGTCCTTTATGTACAGAACAAAGGTTTTAAAGAACTTAAAACAAGTAGCTCCAGGCTAACATGTATTCAGAAATGCTCCCATGTGCCCTCTCATGCACACCAGCGCTCTCAGAGGCTTCCACTGATACACAGGTAATGCTCATGTTACAGCTCTGGGTGCCCATGAAGACCCAAGTGAAGCCAGCTGAAAGGGACAAGGTGGAAATGGCTGGGTGAAGGGGTTTGAAAATGCTGGAGAGTGAAAAGGCTCCAGGATTCATCCCTTTCTAAGAGAAAGGACACTGGGAATGCAGAAATGACATAAAATGACACCAGCTCAGACCTTCTACTCTGTCTTCGTAGGCTCCAGCTCAAGAGAAGAAAAACAAGAGATTCTGTTTCATATCTCCTACATGGGCTAGACAACTGTCTTCCACAATCCTATTTTGGAAAGCAAATTTGATTGGTCTATAAAACAAACACAGGATGTATTAAGCTCTTTCCTTGTGCACACAGAAATGCTCATCACTGTGTTATCATCCCCATCTTCTGTCTTTGGCTTTCTCTAAGAAGTGAAGCACATCCTTGGAGAGAACCATGCTGGAGGGCAGAAGTGAGAGGCTCACTCTTTTTCTCGGTTCCAAAAGCACCTCAGGAAGAAGTCAGACCCCCGAAGAAAGAAAGAAATAGTACCGTTTTGTCTGGGGACAAGGCTGAAGACCACACGTCCTGTTACTGTCTGGTTGTGGTTTATTCCTGCACATATAGTCTGGATAAATTTCATTGTCTATGGTGCAAAACACCAAGCGGGATTGGAAACCTAGGGGACAAGCAAGAGAGCATCTGATCAATACAAGCTACACAGGACTAGGTTTGCAATGCACTGGGCCTGGCAAGACAAACTTCTAAAGTCGTGTAGAATCCACACCTGTCCCAGCCATTCTGGAAAAGAGACAGGTGCAGTTCTCTGTCTCTCACTATATGGAAAAATGACCCCTTCCCACAGTGTAGGAGTCTACTGGAAGAGCAAGGGAGACAGTATAGTTCTGTGTAGCTGAGGGGAATTTTCCTGTTATGTTATGGATTGGGACTCACAAGGGAAGTGCCCTACCTGTAAGCTGCTCATGAAGGAGCCCTGCAAGATGTGTGCAGTGTACAGCAGAGCTGGGGGGCGTCTCCTGTTAGACTCAAAAGGTCAGTCTTGTAAGGACTGGATATGGGAGTAAAACTTACAGCTCTTCATGCTTCCTACAGGGTATGAGTGCCCCGGCAAAGACAATTTTAGCTCCTACAGTCACAATATGGCAAAAGCTGCCAAAATGGCCATTTGCATGGAAGCCCAGAAGAGGCTAATAAGAACTCTATATACTAATCAGTTGAAGAGGGGTTTTTGTTTGTTCGATTGAAGTTTTTTCGTTTGTTTTTCTTTTAAGCTTAAAATCCATAATGTTGCTCATGGAAGAGTCTATAAACTGAACATGATGGGACACCCCAGGAGATCTGACAGTCCTCTTGGAGAGAGGGAATCTTCCAGGCTGTGGCAAAGGAGAATGATGTGATTCACTAATGAAGGCCAGGTCTCTTTGGAGAGGACCTCTCAAGTGGTTGAAAAGACTATGAAGACCTGAAGCAAATCAAAACAAAGGCTATCTATGAAAATTCTTAAAAGGTCCTAGTAATAAGTCCGAGGACCAGGCAATGGAAAATAAGACAGAACGAGGCATGGGGCACAATCCTGTTGTGACTCCACGCATGACCCTCCCTTGACAAAACCTTAGCAACACCCTGTGGATCCCTGTGCTGCCTTCCAGCAGAAGACTGCTGGGAAGTTGCTGCAGAGGGCAGCACACCGTCACACTGCCTGCAGGGTGTGGCGATAAACCCCACACCAGCCACCAGGGATCAGGCCCTCTCCCCTTACCTCCTCCGCATTCGGAGCTGCACTCGCTCCAGGAACTGTAGCTCCAGCTGTAGCCCGAGGCCTGTCCTTGCAGGGGCAGGTAGTATTCATACTGTACCCCCGTGTTTGGCTCCTGGCTGATGAGCTGCAAAAGCATGGGAGCAAGTCAGGGAAATCACACTTTTCCTCTTCACAGCATTTCCCCACTATGTCTGAGGGTTTGAGCTGACTTGCACCCCTCCTATTCAAGAAGCACTAATTCTCTGCACTGTATTTTCTCCTTGCTTTCTATCACGTTCTGGAG
Organism: Melanocharis versteri; assembly: GCA_013397845.1. Taxonomy (NCBI): domain Eukaryota; kingdom Metazoa; phylum Chordata; class Aves; order Passeriformes; family Melanocharitidae; genus Melanocharis; species Melanocharis versteri. Next base: position 1,230,269 of record VZTG01005281.1, on the reverse strand, counting down.
AGCATTATTTTTCAGAGAAGGGTACATTCATGCCTCTCAGCTTTAGAAGATCCAGCTGCTCCTGTCACAGCAAGTACCTTTCCTGCCCTACAGCACAGTATAACAAGAAGTGTCCTGGAGCCTGTCCCTGCGCCAACACCATTTGGTGCTGACTCTTGCCTCCCTTAAAGTCAGTGCCCAAAGGAATAGGCAGGAAACCAACATCGAGCCTTGCACTGCTCAGTTCTGGGCAATAGAACCAGAGCAGCAATAAGTGCTATTTCCACAAGACCACCGTGGTCTAGCTTGGAGGCCCACAGCCTTCGAAGATTCCTGGGGGCCCCATCACGTCTCCAGTTTCCCCCAGTGGTATCCACCAGTGCACTCCCACCGCGCAAAGCGAGAGCGGAGTGTCAGCGGGGGAAGGCGCAGCCGCTCACCTCGATGACAAGGGGTTCTGTGGTGGGACCCCGGGCGTGGAGGAGCTCTGGGGCCACATCACCCTCCGAGCCACGGTCATAGTGCAGCACCGTGCTGGCCACCTGCAGCGCCCGGCTGAAGTCGATTGTCCAGTGCCCGTTCAGGTAATACTCCCCTCGCACGTTCTTGACAGCTGGACAAACCCGCATGCCAGAGAAAAAGGATCGTAAGAACTCCACAGGGTTGCTCCTGTTTCCACTCAATACTGTGTCACAAGCGAGGGTGACCATCATCCTCCATCAATGCTGTCCTTCCCCTATGGCTTTTTAACAGAAGCTGCTCCACTTTCAAACAGTGGTTCTTGCCAGCTTTGCTGCAGATCAAGCACTTTTTGCTGCACAGCCAAATGCCTCCAGCGTATTCCTGCCCTGCCTCTCTATTCCCCACTGTTAGTTGCTGGGGCACGGCTGATGTCAGCCTTTGTCCTGCTTGCCATTAAGATGTGGGATTCACACTCCACTGCCTTTACACCACTCTCTGGTTCATCAGATACTCTATTCAGAAAGTGAGATGTGTGCTGAATCCAGTTTTCTGCAAAGGAGAACACCACCAGACTGATTTGTCTTAAGCGCTGAGTGACGGAACACTCAGAAAGCAGAAGAGTATTTGCTTTCTCCACTGGAATTTCCTCAGCTCTGCCCAGAAAGCTAGGCAAGGCCTTTTCTCCCTCCTTTTCCCCCTCTGCAGAATGACCAGAGTTTGAGGCTGTACAAATACCCCAAAGAAATCTATGGGGAAAAGAAGCCCACCCCAAACTTCTAGATGGCAGGAGTAGGTAGGGTTTGCATACACCAAACAACAGAACTCATAGCCAAATTTGGCTAGATCAGCTAGATTCCTTGTAAGTTACAGGCATGAAGTCTCAATGTGGTTTGGGTATTTTTATTCCCCACTCAACAGCAAGATCTCCACAAGAGAGAAAATGAGGTAAATGTGAAGCCCAGAGTTGTGCATCACTCACATTTCAAGGATACTCAATATTCAGATCCTGATATTCAGATTTTTGCTCTGCCATATCACGCCCTCAAGGTAAACATCCCAAAACCCATACCTGAAAACCAGATTTTAGCATAATGGCTGGAATCCAAATGGACTGATACACAGATTCTGACATCAATCATACCTAGGAAGTTCCTGCTGGGCTTAACCTCCTTAATTTGGATGCTTGTGGCTCCCATAGGGATAATAAAGATTTGATTGTAACCTGAAAAAAAAAGAAAGGGATTATTCAATATCTGATAGTGGATGCCACACAGCCACTCTTCTGTGCCAAAGATGCCCATGGTTTCATTGGTGCCTGAAGGACTAGATGAGCTTTTTGGTGGTGACGTGACGCATTTCCATCGTCACTGTAACTGCATGCTGAATAGTCTCAAGCTACATTACCCGCAGAACAGTCCACATGTAAAAAAATTCCAATGACACCTCAGAAAAGTCCACTTTCTACATTTTGAAATCTTTGGAATTTCAGCAAGAATCATATTGGAGTTCAGCAGAGAGAGATGTGACCACAAGTGTAGTTGACATCTTGAAATTTTTCAAAATTGGCCAAATGCAGAAGATGCAGTCCCATTTCTAGCCCTGCCTGTGTCCTGGTGGGGCTATCAAGACACTGGACAGCCTCACGAAGGCGGTGTATGGTGACGTTATTATGGTGCATTTATAGCACCTGCTGGAGAGGGAGCAGGGAGAGACATCAGCATCATGGCAAGTACTTCAGCATGGGCACAGATTAAGGAAGGGATTCCCAGGATAAGGCCAACAGTACCTTTTCTGATGCTGAGGCCACGCACTGTACAGATATTTCAACCGAACATCCAAGCATGCCTATAACAATCACGTGAGCAGGTGTCCCCACCAGCCCTTGTAGCAGTTGATTTTTGGCTTAACTCTCTCCTTCTCACCTGCCCAAACTACCTAGGATCATCTGTACCTTTGGGGAGGCTGGCCACACCGAAAGTGCCCTTCACACCATAGCAGGTTCTGCCATCTCCTCCACACTGCAGGCACTTGTCCTCCTTCTTGGCAGATTCCAGCATATTATCACAGCCAACGGCCTGTCAGAGCACAGGAGCATTAATAGGGATAAAATGTGATGACAGAGGGGCAGAAAAAAAGGCCAAATGCTGGACAGGTCTATTGAGAAAGCCTGAATCTAGGGAGCCTGGAAAGTCAGGATAGGGCAGAGAAGGAGTTGACAGAGAAATGACAAAGCTGGTATCTACTATTTCACGTCCAGAGCCAGATAAAGGCTGTCCACATGCTCCTCAGCACCTTGAAGCTGAATGATTCACTTTTTCTGATGCTTTTATGAAAGGTCAAGTAGAACAAAGGGAGACAACAGAAAGATTGGCAGATCCAATGATGAATGAAGGAAGTAACAAGATGACTAACCTGACAAACTCCCTCTACACAGATATCCCGCTTGCCAGGTTCACAGGTAGTCCCATCTACTACTGCTTCCTTGTGCCTGTAGTAGAAGTTTTCTCCCTTGGGAATACAGTTTAACTCACACTTATTAGGTGCTGGCAGGAGAGAAAAAATAAACATTATCTAATAGCCTGACACCACACCAGAAGCCTAGTTCTAGATCACAGGAGCAGGAACAGAGGAGTGGACTGATATGAAGCGGCAGATATTGAACGAATTTCTGGGTCACAAACTGCTGGAGGCTAGAAAAATACCCTGGTAAAGTTTCACTGTATGCAAATATTTCCTCAGGGAACATTGGTCTAAGTGGATATTTGGTTATTCCTTACTAGGATTGCTCTTATACTCCCTTGGAGTACAGGGCTTTCTAGAACGAGAACAGGTGCTGATACAGAACTGTTATTTTAACAATCAACAAAAAAATCCATCTTAAAATCCCTTATAATTTGTTAACCAACTGTGATTGACACCATATCAAAGCTCAGAGCAAGGACCTCTGGTTCCCACACCTGCCTTCTGAGCTGGTTGCTCAAGACAGCATTGGCCTATTAAAGAGATGTTGTATTTTCTGAAGCACTCATTAATTATATACGTTTGCTTCTCTTGTGCCCTGCTAATATTCTTTTGCCAATATTGGGAAATATAGCAGAACTTCTGCTCCTCTAATACTTTGGAACCTAGCTGCAACCAGTTCCAGATTTCCTTGAACAATGTTTCTGAAGGAATGGCTGTTACAAGAGACAAGTATGTATTGCTGCAATGCTGTCTCTTGGCCCCTGCATCCAGTATCTTCAGGACAGCAATGCTTTGCTGCTGGCAAAAGGACTTTTTTCCATGCCAACTCCCGTCCCCCACTCCAACTACAGAAGTACCCTGCAAGGATACTACAGTAAAAAACATTACAATCACTTCAAAATGTATTGTTGATAGGTAGCAATGAAGTGTAACCCCACATGTTTATCATTACCTCCATAATATGGAAGCCACTTATATTTCTTGCCTTGGAATTCTGTCCCATCAAACTCTGCACACTGCTCTGCCCGGAAATCCCGAGAGCCTTCTGGGCAGTTCTGTTTGGAAGAGAAAATGTTTGTATTGGACTATTATAAAAAAGGAGGAAAGTAAAGTGTACAATAAAAATTTGGGGTTTATTCTTATTTCTCCCCTTCAAATTGGGGCATAATTTCAATATACTTTTGAATGGGTACTTTTAGTGAACTGCATCCACCAATGACATCAGAGAAACAGGAACTAATAATCACATCTTATTTCGGAAAAAGAATTATGTTTGTCTAGGGAAAAGGAGCAACAGGCAAGAAAAAACTAAAACCAGAGCACTATACCTGAACATTACATGACCGATAGCTTCGTGTTGGTCCAACACAACTAGAAGGACCTTCTGTCCTGGAAGACAGAAAAAAATACGTGGAGCTCTCTGAAGAATACACGTGCAAAAAGTCATCTCATGGCAGATGTTACAAATCACCTTCGCACCGAGCGTATCACCCTCACAGATCTCCCTGAAACAGCAAAATAACTAAAATGCACTTTTTCATCACTAAAGGAAGCTAGCAGTTTTTAGTGCTATTTTATGCTATGGTTTATGTTCTGGCATGAATGAGACACACACCACGAACAACTGCAGTGCAGCTCTTCAGGGTCACGTTTCAACTAAATAATGGAAGCAGAGATTTTAATCCATTGTCCACCAGCAAAGGGTCAAGGTGTCCATACAAGAAAGAGAAACATGTTATGAGCAGCAGGAGGATAGTGACCAATTCAGAATATCTTTGTGCATCATCTCTCTTGATTTTTTTGGGCACAATAGGCCTCTTACTAGGAAGAGCTAAACATGCCTATGGAAAGTGTGCAACACCCTTATTCCAGTCAAATGACCCCAGCTGAGAATTATGGAGAGTAACAATTATGGAGGAAATTCATCTAAAAAGCCAATCAATGCCTAACACCTCAGTGTTCCTAAAATGGAGAGACAGGCCTCCTGGGATTCTGGCAGGTATAAACCATAATGGGCAGTCTTCAAAAGACACCTTTCTTTATTCGGTGTGGGAAGCAGCAGCTTCATAACTCTGGCTTCTTCTATTACAAAACCTCCTCTCATTTCTCTAAACAGAGAGAGGCTGGTTTTTTTCAGGACATTATTGAGAGTCTGGCTTTTTTTTCCTCCTTTGTTTTCATCCACAACAGGATCTCTAAGGTCCATCATTCCCAACAGGAGCAGTACCAGTCATCATCCTCATTAGGATGCAGTTGACCCAGCTGCAAATGAGGTGGCACAGTGCTAACCACTGCTTGAGCCAAATTCACTCTTCCGTTTCTTCTAGGGCAATTTACCATCCTGGGAATCATAAACCTGAGGAAATCTCAGCACTGTCACCAGCTCTCGGGAGAGAAACCAACTGCTCTGGCCTGTTCTCCATCTCCCTCAGGCCTTGCCATACTAGACCTGATTGAACAGCTACTACCATGCCAATTCCCTGATTGCACAGCCTCAAATCTCACAGAGAAACTGCTGTGCTCTATCAAAGGAGCCAAAGCAAGCATGTGTTGAAGAGGGCACTACTCAAAACAGCAGTGACAAGACTGAAACTGAGGTTCATCTCAAAATTCCCCTGGGATCAAACACGAAGTCTTTTTTTTTCGTGGATGTATATTGGAACATAACTGTGGGAGCTCAGTAACAGTACAACATATTTAAAGAAAAGAAGCAAAAAAAAGGAGGTTAGCTCTCACCTTTGGGAATAGCAGCGCCGTTGCCGAAAGCTGACTCCTCCTCCACAGCTCCGACTGCACTTGCCCCATTCACCCCAGCTCCCCCAGACATCAACCTGCCGTTTCATCCGGCGGCCCTGGAAATAAAAGACCCCACAGACATAGCAAAAAGGCATGGCAGCATAGGAAAAAAAAAAAAAAAAGGAAAATGAAGCAGAGATCCTGTCTGTTCTCCTGCAAAAAAGGCTGTCTTGCTGTGTTGTATTCCTAACATGAAAAGTGGCACAGAGTAATACATCAGAAAGATCAGGTCTCTAGTATCTAGGAGTATTAGCTTCCTGAAGCCATATAGCACACCCAGCTTCATAATCTCCATTAACTGATACTGTTTCTCTATTCAGAGAATTTCAGCACTTTTGGATAACGATCTAAAAGAGGGTAACGTCTTCCTCTCAGCAAGGCAGCAAAGGCAAATCATGACTTCAGGAACTATGAGCACTGTCACTCCACACCAGGTCAATAGAGCCACTTAAACCAAACCCTTGGCTCTAAGTCCAATACTTAAAAGAAGTAAAGGAAGCGGAAAGAAAAGCCCCAGAACACACTTTTTACTGCAACAGAATTCCATATATGGAATATATAGGACCTTTTTTCTCCTTACTCAACTGTGTCCAATGACGACGTCAAGGTCTGGGCCATCATTAGCTACAGCCTTAATTAATTTTGTATTTAGAAAGTCTGAATGGATACTGACATTGAGAGAAATAACCATGATAATATAGACAAAAATTTACAAGTGCGATGGACCCAACCAAAATACATTGTCTCGGAAATATATGAAATATCATATTTTCAGGAAAAAAAGGCCTTCTGCTGTTTTGGGATCCACATACAGCAGGACATGAGTGGTTAGTGGGAAGAATGGCAATATCCTAAGGGAAAAAAAATAATATTTGCAAGATGCAGCAGGATTAATTCTGCTTGAAAAAAGAAGGTAAGTGCAGAGCTATATGGTGAGTGACACTGTGAAAACAGGGTTTGCTGTGCAGCTGCATCTGTAGAGCAGTAGATGTATACAATTGTACCACTGAGAAGGTACTGCATGCCATTTGGGCACTGAGACACTCGTGTAGTGAAGAGTGGGCAGGCAGAGAAAAAAAGGTTAAAAATTACTGTGATGTGATCTAATTTGCCTCCGCACACAAACATCCAAGCCTCTGCTAGAAATAGCAGCTAGTCTAATAAATTATCCAATGAATCCAACTCAGGCAAGATGCACGGGTTAATCCTCCCTTGTTATTTGGACAGGTTTTATAATTTTCCACACACACTCCCTGCCTTACTGTATGTCCAAGTTACAGTTTTGTTCCTTTACTTCGCCCTCTTTTAAGGAATAATTCCCTGGTGCTGGCAGAGCAACAGTCAGAAATATTAGCCAATCATATCTATGCATTTACTACCAAATTACCCACAACTATCTAGCTGCAGAGTCACCCCAAATTATTACCTATATTTCTGTGACATGAAACACTTTCTTCCTAGCCCAGCTACTTACTTCTCTTCACACAAGTTCTGTGCAATTTTTTCTAGTATGTCTGGTTCAGACTAACTCTGTTTGCCTTCACCCTGTTCATTCAGTGGCACTACCCAGGTTACAGCCACTTCTACATGCCTCCTCTTGGCCAAGTCAACACCTCCCTGACCCTGTGCCAAACCCTTCTCCCATTCTTTCATTCCAGATATTGAGCTCTCTGTTTGTCTTCTGCATTCTCATTTGCCTTTCTGGGCATAATCCCAACAATAGAGATTTAGCTTTCAGCAAGGTTTTTTCAGCAATCTTATTTTCCCGAGTTTTTCTTTCAGACACCTAATTCCTCCCCCTGTAATCCCTCCTCCCTTACCCTCAAAAGAATAAAATATGCTACCACTCTGTTCCTCTGCAGTCTTACTCCTCTGTATCAACTGACTGATTTGTGAGCAGTATTAGCTCACCCTGGAAACAAGGGACCTTTCAGTCAGCATAAGGGAGAAGGAAACATGTAGATAAAAATCCAAAGGAAGAGCATTTGAAAGTCAGATTACTGGAAGGCAATTAGGATAGAAAGCCCTTCCTTGACACACACACACACCATCCTGATAAATATTCCAATATCCCTCCTACAGAACTAGCATTATTTATTCCTTCTATAGAGAGTAAAATCTGCAGGGACTCTTTGTTGTAAGGCTTATGCATCCACAGAGTGCAGGAACAATCATTTTTCTCAGTATCACTCCGTTTATGTACACCCCAAAAGGAGCATCAGACAAAAGAATCCTCCCAAAGCTGTACAGTGTCAGAGAAACATTTTAATAGGAGCCCAACTCCCATATTTGGAAATCTGTATACGGTCCTCATTACTTCAGTAACTGCAGATGTGTATACAGGCAAATATAAAGCTGCACGTTTACAATAAATAATAAATATATTATTACATAACCTGATAACATGACATTTTTAGATGCTGTCAGTCAGTTTCTGTTCTGAAAGCCTCTTTCTGCTCTCTTCAGACTCTGGAATGCTTTTATCTCATGTCAGCCTGGACAACTAAATTCCATTCCCTCATGGGTTTCAGAATGAAAAATCTACGATCTTCATCACTGTTACAAATTCATTTGGTTGCATTCTTCCCTTTCTTCAGCCTAACATGCGTACAAGAATGTCGTTTCTTTATCTGCATAAAGTATACATTTTAACATTTCAAGAGAAGTGAGAAAATGCCTACAACCATCTTCCTTGACTTCTAAGAACTCCCCAGTCAGTTAATGCCCAACTGCTCTGTCCAGTTTTATTGCCAGTTGAGACAGCAGCAATGCATCCTTTCTGGGAGTACTGATATTGCCCGTGACCCTGGCACCACAGCCTCTCAGGGCTCATCTGCATACAGGCTGCTGTGGTACAGAAGTTTACAAGGCCAGGGATTTCACTTTTATGAACACTGCATTGCTTTCATCAGTTCCTAGACAGACGAACTGCTGATGTAGTTGCAGCATCTGCTGTTACCAGGCCAACTGCATCTGATATCATCAGCAAGCAAAAAGCTATGCCTCTGAGTCATTAGACCTCCAGACCTCATCTGCAAAGACAATTCCAGTATGCATCACATGCAAACAAAAGAATTCTGGAAAAGTGTCCTAGATAGCTTATTACATACCATGTAATGCTTATTTTTGTGTGTGAAACATGCACTGGAAGAGAAGCTATAAATGGGACTTGACTCAGAAAGACAGAAAATGCTGGCACTATGTAGGAACACTTTAAAATAGGCCCTTGAAAGACTTTCCAGTCAGTTTGATGAGATGGATAGGAAACTATGCATGGGAAGAGGACTGTGCTTCCCAGACAAATGCATTGCAGGCATGCAGTGATCCACAAAGTTCATATCACCAACTGTGGACTACTGAATCAGTGGGAATAATTTCCTAGTGTCTTGTTGCAACTCAAATACTAGCAAGCTATCAAAGCAAACATCAATTTACTATACAGCCCCAAGTGAGCAGTGGAGTTCTGCAGTCACACGCCCAAACAACCTACATCCCAGGCAAGTTCTTACCCCTTCTCCTTGGGCACATTTCGGGACTCAGAGATAGTCAATCCGGAATTATTTTGTGGGGTTTTTTTTGTGCTGCTTTTCCAGACTGACGAGCAACAACAAAACATCCTGTTACACCACTCCAACAGTGGCTGCTCAAAGCACTTGGTTACTGATAACCGCGCCGTGCCCGAGAGGTTTGGGACAAGGCCACTGCTTGCTTTTAGCCGCAGCAGGTTGCACAGCTTTGGCCCCTTGAGATGCAACTGAAGCATCATTTTGGACACTGAAACGTTGCTACTGTGACTTCTGGGGCTGCTCACTAGGTTCCATTGGGATCAGATACCAGTATCAGTGCCAACAGGGAGAACATGGCGGGAAATACAGGCTGACAAGGCCCTGTACAGCTGTTACCCACTGAAAACAGATATTGCTCACAATGATAAAATGAGTAATGTGGTGTTACAGTTATGTAGTGTTTCCATGGCTTGAAACTACAGTCAAAATCAGACTCTCTCTCTTTAACCTTTCTTAGTATTTTTGAAATAACACTGCATCATTTTTTAATAAATATCTACTTTCTGGTGTTTATAGTTTCGGAAATGAGGTTAATGTTTATTTTGACACACCCTGAACTGTAGCCTCAAACATGTAGGAAAGAAGGGTGAAAACCAAACACTTTACAAAAGAAAACTATCACCACTATAATTTCTATAATGGTTTCATTGCCAAAGTCTTGGCAAGTAAGAAGTCTCCAGTGAAAAAATGCAGCTTTGTTAACTTTGAATAAGTGCTTAGGGAAAAGTTAATTGCTGAGAGAAAAGTTAATAACAGAAAGGGAAAAAGAAAGAAAATTGTCAAGGTGCCCCAAAGGTTGGCTGCTCCCTGTGGGCTGGGAGCCAGCAGTGGGAGGCTCTTCCAGGACAGCACAGCAAGCCAGGGAGCAGCACAAGCCAGGGAGAAGCACCAGCCCTGGGAACTGGGCACCTCCACCTGAAACCAGGCTGGGAGACGGGACTGCAGGTAGGCCTGGCTCATCAGGGTCCCTGGCTGGCCAGGCAGAGCTGTGCAGATCCTCACTGCGGCATCACCGGGGCAGGAGCCAGCAGCCCCAGGAGGCTACACGGCGTTCCTGGGCAGTGGGCTCGGTGTGGAGAGTCCAGTCAGGGCCAGTAAAGCCTAGTAGTGCCCTCAGGGCCCTAACAAAAACAACCCACATGGGGTCCATCCTTAGACCAGGTGCTCTTTGGGATATGAACCATTTCCTTCTCCATTCTATACCCAGAAGAACTACCCACTACTACCGTGATGACCCCCAATAATATATTTCCACATAGTTAAGCTCTGCATGACATGTGCTATCCAACCCTCAAACTTAATTGAAAGGGAGCTGAAAACATTCAGTATATCTTACATGTTTATAATTTAGATATCTGCTGCTATGCCAATATGCATTTTCAAGATGGCTCCATTGGCAACTGGCTAGGATAGTAGCCAAAAATGCTACCAAAAATAAGCTAATTAGTCCAAACCACATCAGTAAAGCATTTTTTAATAATTCTGTCTTAACCATTGATCTTGGCTCAGACACAGCAGGCTTGCAAAGAGCTTTGAAGGTGAACAATGCCAAGTACCATTTCTATGAATAATGAATAAGCAATCAAAGAATTGTATTTCAGTAAAACTAGAAAAACAAGAATGAAAGTGAACAAGATGGTGACAGCAGGAAGCGAAATACAAAGTGGCGCAGAAGAAGTGAGTATCTTATTAAGACAAGCTGCTTTACGAAGACGAGGGAAAAAATCCAGGCTTTGTCAGCTTTAATGGCTTGTGGTTTACCCTCACTGTGTACACCTCCTTTCATCTCTCTCACCCTAGCCATGGCTCGTTAGTATATCCCCTGTAACAAATCCAGTAAAATCCAGCAGTTCCCCGACACCTTCATTTTCTCCCTACATCATTGAACACACTCCCTCATGGTTCCCAGCTCTTTTCCATGTTCCCTGTTCAACTCTTCAATATTCCTCCCCATGCTACCTCTCCCTGGGCTGTCCCACCATACAGCTGGCTCCTTCCACACCCACTGATTTCCTTGCAGCTGGGTGGGAAAGGGTGCATGCCTGGCGCACTGCACAGCCAGGGACGTGCTGCCCCACGGGACTGTACCCTGCTGCTGGGCAGTGGGCAGAGCAGGTACCAGTCACCTTTCAGAAATGGAAAGGCTTCCAGAAACTCTGGGTGGTCTGGAGATGAGGAGGGAATTTAAAGAACTCTAAAAAGATACAGCCATTTCAGAGAAGTCAAATTAATTCTTGGAATCCTTGTGGAAGAAACGGAGCACATTCAGAAAACTCTACAAAGAGGATGATTGTGAGTAAACTTTATGACCCCAAACTTATTTGGAAAAGTGGACAAAACACACAGTATGAAGTCACCAGAAGTTGTTTATCCAAGGGGCCTAACAGGAACTCAAGGTTGAAATGGATGAACTGTTACATACTAGCAGACAACCCTCTCAGCTAAATCCACTTCAACATGTGATTATTGGAAAGTGGAAAATCTGACACCAGTTTACAGAGTGATCTCAGGGGAACTCATGGAACTGTACATTCACAGAGCGTAAAACTGACGTCAACTGATAAATTAATAGAAGTTATAACAAATAACAGAGCTAGCAGGCACCTGCATAAATACAGGATGTTTGGGAAAGAAGTCAATGGGACTTTTAAAGGCAAATCCTTCTAAGAATATTGCAGTTCCTAAATTCACAAACATGTCAACAAGGGTGATCTGCCAGACACACTCAGATTTCAAAAAAACTTTCAAAACAATCCTTCACCTAGAGCTTTGAAGGAAGTTAAGCAGTGAGGACAGTTCTTCAATGGATGAGCAGCAGGTGGCCCAAAGACAAAAGCAGGAGTAAAATCTCCATCCACTGCAAGAACTGACAATAGCAGCAGAATTCCATAAGGAACTGGAATGCCTCGACACATTTATTAGTTATGCCAAAACCACAGAAGTAATGAAAGCAGATGATAAGTGTAATAGAGGGTAATAAAGGACAACAGAAACCCAGAGACATACTGCAAAGAACCATGGAAAAACATTATAGTGTAAGTGATTTATCACTAAAATGACAGTGGAGATTTCATGCAGGCAACTTAAGTGATGCGCAGAGGAAAACGCAAATCCTATCCCAAATTGTTTTTTTTTATTAATTATTAATTAATATTAATAAATTGTTACATGATAGTTGATATTTAGCTCTCAAGAGCAGGGTCTTGGTGTTAATGCTTCAAGGAGGTATTGACCAAATTCAGGGAAGAGAAACAGAGACATATCAAGCTCAAAGGGTGCATAAACTGGAGTGTATTGGGGGAAATTGTACTTGCCTATCTTTCAATGGTTTTCTCTAGACATATGTTTGTGACATAGCTGGAGACAGGGTATAGGGCAAAACAACTGGTCCTATCCGCTACAATTATTCTTGTACATGTTTTCTACCTTTCCCTCCATAGGAATATTAGTAAAAACTTCTCTTTCTCTGTCCTCACAGTAATTTTTGCTGTTTCTGTATGACCTTAACTTTGATGTCCTTGTGCACCTTCTGCCCTTGGTGTCAAACCTGGTTAAGGCATCTAAAAGTTTATTCAATAGGGTAACACTTTAAACAATAACAATGTTGATTTATTTAGAGTAAATCGATAACCAGCATCTGCCTGGAAATGCAGATCCATAGAAAGAAACAGTGTTCAGAGGAAATGTATGGCTTGGAAAGATTCAGTATGTCAGGGAAACAACTTAAGTGGTGGCCAAGTAAAACTTCTTTCATTCAGCACAGCTTCAAGAGCAACTATTGACTGTATGCGGGGGGTAGAGTCTAATGCTACAGAGAAATGTCAGCCCTCACTGTCTCAGGGTATTTCAGTCATATCCCTTCCAAAAAAATCACCAAAATCTCCAAACTGGAGATAGGCAGGTGAACAGACAGACTGAATACTATATATTCCATTCCTGGTTCTTTTAACATACAGTATGATTTTTTATTAGATGTGAGACAGCAAGCACTCATTTAAGCATATTTCCGTCTGTAAGAAAAAAATATGGCAACTAACAAACTCTGCTTGATTTCTGGTCTCTCATCCCTGATCTTCAAAGGTGGCCTAGAAAGCAAAACACTTACTCCAAGTGATAATTGCCTGTTTTTTCCCCCACTCTGTTCCTTTACACCTAATAAACATGTAATGTCTTCCTTTGCTAGCACTTCCACTCTACTCTGCAGGTCATCTTTTACCTTAGATGTCCAACTCACTAATAAAGTTTAACTTCAAGTCAGGGGAACTGTTCTTAAGCTGCATTTACTTCAGAAAGATCCTGCTTCTCACTCAGAACGGAAGAGGAATCCCAGTTCTTAACAGCTGCATTCTTTTTCTGATAATATCACATTGGCTTAACATAAAGTAACCTCTCCCAGCAAAGCTAAACCACATGGCTAATACTTCTAAGACCAAAGAAAAGAGAAAAATGAGCTAACCAAAAATCCATTCGCTTTATTTCAAGTGATAACTGTCTCTAGCTTTGAAGAAGGAGACAGCAATTACTGTTTTGCAGAAAACATCCCTAGAACCAAAGGCACTACCAGAATTCTATTATTTAATTGCCACATTAGACTTTTCATAAGATGTACCACAATAGGCCTGATGACTTGAACCTATTAGCTCTTTCAGAAATACTTTCTACAAAGCACTTGAGTTACAGATGTTGACAGTTCTTAACGAAAGTATCTTTCATTTCTTGTAACAGTGCTCAGAAGAGTATTTACTTACTGAAAATGCAGAAGGTGACATCGTTGTTAGCATGAGCAGAAGGAACAAATTCTTCATCTCTGCCTGTGAGAACAGAAAAATTACTCATCAGGATTGCTTGCTTCTTTGCTGCTTGTTTGGTGGAAAAGCTACGATACCATGCAGTAAAAGTGGAGGTGGAAGTAAAATCAAGGGGAGAGAAGAAAAGCAGTTTTATCACTACACTCCCTGGACAGACGAAGGTGTCTGCAAAGACTGAAATTACCCTGCACAGAAAGCCAGGATATAATTGCTGAGAGTAAATATTTCCCTGAACTTTCCTCTGCTATTATGAGAACACCATCCCCAGGCACAGTGGAAGGTGCATGCTGTTGCATGTCTGCCCTCCCACCCTTTTACGTATACACCTGATAAAATACTTGAAGATTGCAATGACTTCAACCAACCCTAGGCAAAAAAATCCACAGTTAACATTTCTGTACCCAACATTCATCTTGTGTGGTTGTGCTTGTTTAAAATCCAACAATTCATCATGGACAGCTATAGCTATAATTACCATGAGAAGTTATACCCCCTCTGCAGAGCTACAAAGGAGATCAGATCATGTAGGCTGGTATGGCAGCATACAACAGTGCCTAAATTTGGGGCATTATGCACATTTGGGACCACAATACTTTGTTGGTACCTTCCCTGTTGCTGCTTAATCCTTCCTCTTTTGAGTTGCAGCCCACACCAACCAGCACTCACCAGCGTTCACAGCTGTGACCAGGGACACTTCAGCCACTACAGACTGACTCTCCCATCACCATTTCTCATGAACTCATGACCAGTTAAGCCCAGGAAAAAAAAAAAAGAGACGGGCTACATATTCCTAGCACAGTTTTATCTAGTTTGAGCTTCTTTCTAACTTGGGAAAGGAAAGGTAAAAGGAGGAATTTTCCTTTCACAGTACACAAGCACATCAAGGAAGAAGTCAGTGATCAGTCCTTGTAACAACATCTGTTTTAATATTAAAACTTCATATACAGCTCCTTTAGTCTGGTCTATTAAATCCAGATAAATACAGAATGTGTATCACTATTAACAATGATAACATTGATATAAAGTTATTGTTGCATGAGGATATGATATCAGAACAAAGAAATAACCAAAATGAAACTGACTGGATCTGGTATTTGAGTATTTCAGGTTACTTTATGATGGGCAGCCATTTTTCTTATAGTCCTAGGCCTCAATGAACAGATCTTATTACAACTCTCCAAGTCCATATATACCATGGATTTTAACACTCCACACATTCACCACACTGAGAATAAAAAGCTTGTTCCTAAATACTTTCTCTTTCAGATGTAAAAGCAGGAAAAAAAAATCAGTTGCACCTAAGTCTTGCACCTAAGTGCAAATTAGCAATGAACAGGGAAAATGGAATTGGGAAAACAAGCATCGATAAACTCTCCCTAAATACTGAGTGCCAATCATAAGATTCATAAAAACATGAAGATAGGAGCTTTTTATATGAAAATACTTTCATTTATTTTGGTTTAGTCATTCTTAGGAAACTGAGGGAAGACTATGCACCCTCTATCACCCACACGTGCTACTACTACTCTTCCTATTCAAATCAAGGAAGAAACAAGCCGGGGATACCCTCCAGAAGGGGTAAAGAATGTTCTCTGTGCTGCAGAGGCCGATGACCAAGTCAGGCTGGATCTGTGTCACAACCCTACCAAGCGTCATATCCTTTCTCAGGGGAAGCATAGGCAAGAAAAGACCCTTTTGCTACAAGTTCGACGTACACAAACAGCAAAGTTCTCCTGAATGACCTTATAATGTGCCCACAGCACCAGGAAAGAGCGCTGTGAAAGCAGCATCTTCCTTGAATGGTGTTGGTACCAGAGGTAAATATCTGAGATCAGCTCCTATTCCTACTACCCAGAGGAAAATAAAAATCTCTTCTGCAGCACTCCTCTCTCACATATTCCATTTCCAGCCACCTCTCAGGTCCACGGATATGGCCTTGAAAATCAAATCCTTGTTCTGCTGCTAATGAACTGTCTGCCAGCTCTTTCTAGCATCTGAGCCAAGAGGCAGACAGGGACCTGGGACCAAACCATGAAAGGCTCCTGGAGAAGAGGCTAGAGGAGCAGGTCACAAGGGCTAGCAGTGCTCCCATTCCCCAGGCACTTAGTATCTTGGATGTTTTTAGCCAGATAGCACAAAAAGATTCTCTGAGGAGACAGCTAGAGTCAGAACCCAATGTACGGGGCAACCCCGTGCATCAAAGCAGCAAGAGGTTACAGCTCTGGTGCTTGCATGCACTTTTGTGCCATTGCACTTGCATGGAAATTGCTATCATATGTCCCAAATTTAGCATTAAAATGTTTAGACCATTGAGCCCTATTAAAGTAGTCAAGAGATTCCAGGAGGTAACAGCAGAAGAAAGAACAAGGCTCTCTGTATCTTTACGAAATTCCCCACAGGAAAACAAGTCTTGTATTTGATTATCTGAGTGTCAACAAACTTGTTATTTTAAAAGCTTCCTCAGATGTAGAACCCAGCATTGACTCCTTTCACCTTAGTTACAACCACAACAGACGGGACTGAAGAATCTGTCCGAAACGTTAAAAAAAGGGTCAAGTTCTGTTTCTGGATTTAATGGCCCTTTAACTCCTTGTAGGACCTGGGGTACAGCAGCATATGTTTATTCTGCTCGTTTGCCATTCTTCTCACTGCAGGCTGGGTGTGCGGGGGAAGGAATGAAAAGGACAGTGTTTTGCAGTGCTTTTACTTGTAAAAACAGCAGCTGCTGCTCCCTGAGCCTCCTGCCCTTCTCCAATTTTCTCCAACTCTCCCCAGCTCCCTTTTCCCACCGTGTGCTAGAACAGCATCTCCACCCCTCCTCCACCCAGAAACAGCAGCAGGGCCTGAGGGGAAATGGTGACATTATGCTCAAGCTATGGAACAGCTGCTGGAAAGCTCATAAGGAGGAATTCCTGCCATAGTGCTAAAATATGAAGTTATCCCAGGGAGAGGGTTTATGAGTTCGGAACAAGTAAGGAGCAACTAGAACATTTACCAGAAATAGAGGTGTGCCCAGCTGAAACCTTTGCCCATACACCAGAAGAGATTCAAATTGTCTGGACAGTCACATCTGGCATTAACTGCTGGGGTGAGATGAATAAAAGGCTTGAAGTGGGGAGCGGTTCCAGCCATCTGTGAGCTTGGTCAAAAAGAATTGGCTTCAGATTCAGCTCTGGACTGTTTTCTATAAGAGATGCTAACCCAAGCTTCTCCAAACACTGGAGAAGTTCAAACTGGAATCTAACTTTAGCAGCTCAGGAACCTTCCATTCCAAAACAGGAGGGTGAGAGGGCCACAAAGGAGATAGCTGGAATTTCCTAGCTGAACAGAGCACAAGAACTCCACTACCACTAGAAACTGGGATAAGCACCCTTATTTCAGGGCTTAACACTGAACCCACTTAGGAAAGAAGCTTTTGCCTTTACAAACAGAAGTTCTAGAAAAGACAGATGGGCAGACTTGGAGACTTCTATATATTGGAGCCAACGGTGAGCTGCTGTAAAAATATTTTATTTAATTAGAAACTCTTATCTGGGGCCAGGCAGGCTTAGCAAGATCAGTCAAATCTTCATGAAGACCAGGAGTATGTTTTGGAATCAAGGACAGTTTTAATGGCTCCTATATTTACTTTATGTGTGTAAATCCTGCCTTCCAATGCACAAATAAGATTGCTTACTTAAACTTGGCCACTTTTCCAAACAACCTCTTAACATCCATGTTCCTGGGGAAACAAGACCTACGTTGCCTGTATATATATGAAAAAATAACTTTGAATCAGTTGTCTAATTTCAGGGTCTCAAAAGCAATAAAGTTTACATTTTGAGGGAAAAGATACTGGACCAGGATGAAGAGATGTGTTGAACCGTTAATCCATTTAGATGATGACTTTTTCTTTTCAACAGGAAGGAAACCCAAACTTAAAAGTAATGTTATGAATAACTCAGCCTTTTGTAAGCAAGAACTTAAGCTGTTTAGGCAATACAGAATCAGATCACAAAGTCAGAATAAAACAAGTTTCATGAGTTCCATTGCTCACACATTTATCAGGTTTTCTCTATTCTTTTTGAAAATTATTGGACAGCCAGTGTTATGTGGTTCTTCTCTGTTTAGCACATAAGACAGACCAGCCTCCTTTGGCCTATGAACCACATTTCTAAATCATCTTTGGCCAAAGACACGTATCACATGCGTGGGTCAGGGATTATTCTAGGATGGTTCATAGGCAGAAGGTAAAAAGACCCCTTCAGGGTTCCCACTTCTCTAATCTAGATGAGATTTAGCTGGACATGCAGGTAAGTGGCAAAGCCACCCAGCATTATTGACTTTGGCAGGTCCTTACAAGTCATTTCACCTCCCTGATGGGAATTTGAATTACCCAGTATGGATCCATCACTCCCTTTGAAGTAACCCTGACACAGAAGCTGCCTTTGCTTGCAGAGCTTGTGAGATACAGGTTGGCCACCCCAGCAATAAATATTTACCTGTTGCAATATCAACAGAAATGGCTTATTGTAAAGTTTAGCACATCCAGCACTAAAGCAGACGTTGCCACAGGGATCCCACTACTCGCACCTTTTCAGAAATTCCTTCCCCTTCCTCCACTCACTCCCCTCTAACACATCAGATCTCACTTTGATGTTGTATTTTTAGAAGTTTGGTTGAAGGAGGTGGGAAGCGAGAATGGGCAACATATCATCATCCTGTTATTCACTGACATAAATTTTTGAGTCATTGACTGAGAGCAAAGTCTTTGAGCTTTTAGATTCACTACATTTTCTAAAGACATTATGATTTTTGCTTTGCTCTAAAAACCATCCATCATATCTTTGTTCCAGCTTGCTTTTGTTAGCCTTGACAACTGAGAAGCACCTTTTAAGTTTTTGCTGGAAAAATTAAAAAGGAAAAACATACATACAGAAAAAGAAGCTAAGATGAAGGTGAGGAGAGAAAGGGGCTCCATGGAGCAGGGATCAAGGATAGGGAAAAAACCTCCCTTTGCTTAGGATGTGAGCTGAGTGGGGAGAGCACAAGGACCACATCACACAGCCTAGAGGAACCAGGGAACAAATCACCACTTTAGGCAGATGACATCACATTCAAGATACTTCTTAATATGCCTGTTTTCTTCCCCAAACACAGAAAGTCATTATTTTTTGGACAGTTTTTCAAAGAAAATCCTGGGCCTTATGTCCTTTGAGTTGGGGCAAATAAGCCAAAAAATTTCTATGTGCCTGTTAAAACAGAAGCATGCTGAATTTCCTTTGTCTTGACCATGTAATGAACCACATTCATGAAGAGCTGTTTGTATACAAAGCAAGGGGTAAATGTTTATAAATGAGCTCAAACACAGGACTGGCTGAAAGGGCTTAATGGGAAAGGAGAGAAAACGAAGAAAACACAAGTTGTCTGAGCAGAAGTTTTACAGCAGTGTCTTTACCATTGGTATCCAGATTTAATAATTCTTTCTAAATACATGTTAGAAGTTGAAGAATCCTCATCAAGAAGGTAATCCTACTGAGATATACTTTCAGCCATGTTATGCATATTATGAAAGACAAACTTTCAGCTAGAATAACTTTAAAATTCATCTTGTTAAATGAAAAAAAACACAGAAAACTTACTAACAAGCACAGCAGCAGAGCACCAACTGGCTGGAGAACTGAGCAGTGGTAACACACAAGCATCTTCGAGCCTGCTCTATCAATGGTTTTCAGCTCAGCCTTCAGGCTGACTCCTAACAGGCACATGAATCTGCACCGGGCCATCACTTCAGGTGGCTGACACAGACTGGATAATGGTTTTTACAGAGGCTTTCTATGGTAAAGGAAAGTTCAGCAACACCCGAGGAAGCCACAGCAGCTTCTGAATACTGAAGTCACACGAAACAGTAGCTGAAAAATCTTCAGGCTCAAGAGCCTGATCAATCAACACACAGAGATTCTAGCAAGGCCTCACACCACACCCTACCAGTGGGTGGGGAAGATGCAGACCTGCCTTGTTCTCGCTCTCCTAAATCCACAATGATGTATCTCGGGCGTAGGTCAGCGAAGCTGCATCTTCCAAGCAAATGTAATCACTATGCCAGCCCTTTGCAGAAGCTAATACAGTATTTCATGAGGGCAATTTTCTGTCTACCTATTAATATCAGCTCAGATTCAATTTTATGCAACTAGCCTCCCACTATTAGGTTTGCAGCAAGAGATTTATTATAAGGAGCAAAGATAGGATTCTGCCTTCTATTTTGGTAGTCTCACTGTGCTTAGCTGTTAATTAAATCTGGGAGCATGTAGGGATAACGACAAGCACACAGACTGATTTAGACACTGCTAAAAGAAGCCACACACTCCCTATGGAAAATACATGACAAGGACATAATACCCCAAACACTAGCATAATTGAAGAGGAATGGCTAACAATCTTTTATATTTACTACTGTCCTGTCACAGCTTAAGCTTCATTTCTATGAGTTATTTAGTCTGACCTGAAATATCACCTGACATTGAGCACTGCTGCTGTTTATAAAGCTCCATGTCTTTCTTATACTGAGAATCCCAGACCTGGACACAGCACTCCAGGTGAGGTCTCACGAGGGCAGCAGAGGAGAATCCTCTTCCTTNTCAAAGCTTCATCTGATCTGGCCTTGAACACTTCCAGGGATGGGGCATCCTCAGTTTTTCTGGGCAACCTCTTCAGTGCCTCACCACTTTCTAAATAAAGAATTTCCTCCTAATATCTAATCTAAATCTCTCCTCTTTTAGTTTAGAATCATTACCCCTTGTGCTATCACTACCTGCTGACGTTAAAAGTCACTCACCATCTTTTTTTAAGTCCCCTTTAAATATCAGAAGTCAGCAATACGGTACCTCTGGAGCCTTCTCTTCTCCAGGCTGAACAATCCCAGCCCTCTCAGCCTTCCT
>VZTG01005281.1:1160800-1208746 GCA_013397845.1 Melanocharis versteri | reverse complement strand
GCTCCAACAGGTCCATGTCTTTCTTGTTCTGAGAATCCCAGACCTGGACACAGCACTCCAGGTGAGGTCTCACGAGGGCAGCAGAGGAGAATCCTCTTCCTTTCCCTGCTGGCCACACTGCTTTGGATGCAGCCCAGGATGTGGTCAGTTGTCTGGGCTGTGAGCCCGTCCTGACAGCTCATGTTCAGCTTTTCATCCACAAGAACCTCCGAGTCCTTCACATGGGACCATGTCAGAAGCCTCACAGAAGTCTGGGTAGATGACATCAGTCAGTCTTCCCTTCTCAACCACCGCAGTCACTCCACCACAGAAGGGCACCAGGTTGGGCAGGCAGGATTTGCTCTCAGTGAAGCCATGCTGACCTGCTCGGATCACCTCCTTGTCTTGCATGCATCTTGACATTGCTTCCAGGAGCGTCTGCTCCACAATATTCCCAGGCACAGAGGGGAGCCTCACAAGTCTTTAGTTCTCTGAGTCTTCCTTTCTCCTCTTTTTAAAAATAGGAAAAATGTTTCCCTTTTTCCAGTCACTGGGGAGTTTGCCTGAGTGCCATGGCTTTTCAAATATCGTGGAGAGTGGCTTGGCAACCATATCAGCCAGTTCCCTCATGACCCTGGGATGCATCTCATCAGGCCCCACAGACTTGTGCCTATTCAGTTTCCACAGGTGGTCTCAAACCTGCTCTTCACTTACAGTGGGAGGGACTCCACTCCGCAACCCCTGCCTAAGCATGTCACCCAGCTGAGACTAATCCCTTACAATTCAAATTTTTGAGAATTCTTTAGGAAAATAAAGGATTTTCATACTAGAAGATAGCTTCAAATTTATTTAACTTCATTCCATCCTAAATATAAACACAGCAATTTCTGTGCAATGGGTTAAAAAATAAAAAACGAGCGTTATCCCAAGAGGAGATTTTAAAACAATGTCAATTTTTCTCTGCCTCTCTTTGCAAGATTCACATCTCTGTTCACTGAGAGGATGTTAGCACTACATTCAACAGTATGCTTGTAGTATATACACACAGGGAACACCTATAAAACTTTTAAATAAATTTGCTTGGGGACTAATAATAGACAGGAAAACATGAGACTATTTACCCTGAACCTCATGTGGGTTTTGTTTGCTGCTGCCTCTACATTATTTCTGGAACCCAAGATAGTTTTTTTCATTTAAAGATAACTCAGTTATATATATATATATATATATAAACATGTCAAACACACCACACTTGTACAGATACATCTCTTCCCTAAGGAATCACCCCTACAGACTGTGATGCAGACACACCTTCAGTGGCATGAGGCAGAAACTCCCCCAGAGAAATCTGTGGGCTTACTTACATTACTGTGCAAGAGAAAGATGAGTAACATGAGGTGAACTAAAAGAAACAAAAATGGAACAAAATCACAACCTAAACCAGAACTTAGACTAACAAAATTAGGAGGGAGAATATGTGCTAGTGGAATTGGGGCTGCTGTCTCTAAGAATACTGGCCGTAGCATCTTTCATCTGTCACTAAAAATTAACTTCATAAAAAATGATCTTAGGCGGGTGCGATCACACTGAAGTGCCTGGAGAGCTCTCAAAGGAAGCACATGCTCGACGGTGTGATCACAGCAAAATGACAACGGTGTGATCTAAAAATAAATCGGTTCTTTGCTCTGAAGCTGGTTTCTCCCACAGATGCCCAAACCAGAGCCTCCAATTACTGCTTTAACAGCTAGGCAGAGAAATAAACAATCTCTGAATGGCACTTGTTTTCCATACATCACGTCTGCATGTCAGGAAGGTGAGCTTGTTAGTGTGCGAGAAAGCATAAACAAATTATTTGATCATAGGCTATGCATATGAGTAGGCACCCACTCAAGTACTTTAATATAAAAAGCCCCTTCCCATCTAGCAGCCCTTATTATGCATTGTCCGAGACAGGACTGGACCACAACAAACCACAGTTCAGATCCAGGAGTGCTAAAAAATGACCCTGTGAAGCTGTATCCAGCAGAGCATCATTTTGAGAGAAGTAAGTCCTTTTGACAAGTCCATCATAACATGGGCATAACTGCAAATGGCTGTCCTGAATGCGAGCAATCACCCGTCTCTGCCTGGGCTCAGTAGCTATGCCAGCTACACTGCAGGGCTTACAGCACTTCCGTATCGTCCTTCCCACACACCTAAGAGCAAACACCTATTTCCTCTGGTGTTCACTGAGCATCAAAACGCCACCGGGGAAACAATTCATTCAGCTGATGATGAGCCTGTAATGCTAATTGTGACAGCTACTGTAATTGCATCCTGCGTATTCTAGGCGCTGCTCTCATACAAAACAGCAGCTCCCATCCTCTTACAAAAACGCTATTTGTTTGCTGTGTGTTACAAGTCACTAGGCACATACGTGAACAAATAAAATGGTTAACATTTTATTAACAGTTAAGGTCCCCACTGAACAAAGAGAAAGCCTTCTGGTAGCCTAAGCTCTGCGTGTCCTGAGGCACAGAACAGTATTTTGCCTTATTTGCATTATATTCAGAAGAAGGGGTCCACAATCAAGATCAGAGGGTTGGTTTTTTTCCTCCCAGGTTTCTTATTTTAACAGAACAAAAAGCATAAACTTTGCACCTTTGACTCAAACTCAAAGTACTATCAAGAAAACCAGTCGTAACAATGTAGCTGCTTTCCTGTCTCCTAAACCCTTTTAGCAAGTCTGGGCACGGCCATTCACCCAGACTCCAAAGAACCTTGGTGCCTAATTTGAGAGGCAATTAATCCCTGAAGCAGCTAGATTAGGTGAGATCTACCTGCATTCTCTTTTACCAAGCTGGTAAGCAGCTGGATCTGAGAGAGCCCATCCCAAAGCCAAAGGGAAGCGATCTGCATCCGAAGTTACTGCACTTACTGAACAGCAACATTCAAGATCATCCATTCTCTTAAGTTCTCTACAGCACAGTGGTGGCTACTTTCCCTTAAAATTGAGACAATTTTGTTTTTTACCTAATATTCTTTTTAACATAAATACATACAGAGACTAGCAAACAAAGCTCTACATCCTTGCTTGAAAATCACCTCAAATCACTCATCACACACCTTCTATCATACGCTACATTAAAAGTGGACTGTTTACTAGCAAACAGATTTGGAATAGGCAAATGCTACAAATAAACAATCCCAATCCCACCATTTCTGTGATGCCATCCAGCGCTTAAACTAATGGAGCAAAATATTTCAAAACCAGACAGCTTTAAGGTGTCAGGACACTTCACAGTGTATAAGAACCTGAAAATAGGCCTGAAAAAGAAGTCTCCATTACCTCACATTGGACAGAAAAAAACCACAAAACTTCCAGAGACAGCAAATTTGCTCTAAGTTTTTTCATTTTATCAGTCAATTAATTCACTGACACGAACAAGTATTAGTTTAAGTTAGTGCCATAACAAAGACATGTGGCTTTATCCACCCTTGTTCCTCATCACAAACACCTTCCTTTGCTTCCTGTAACAGAGCATTTGTCCTGGCAGCCCAGAGTGAAGCTGTCCAATACACACATGGCTCATCCTCACACTGCACCTCGGAAAGAATGGCTTTTCATGGCTACTCTATCTGCAGAGACTGGGAATGCTCTGGCATTGAAGTGTGTGGTACATCTCTGAGAAGCCAGGATAAAAACAGAAAAGCTGCAAGGCAGTTTACAAAGAAGCTATTGAAGGGCCTCGTAAGTACAATGCAGAAAGGTTAACCTGTGTTTGTGTAGACACGTTCCAAAGTAACAAAGGTGTTTACAAACTCACTTCAAGGTCTCTACAGGCAGACCTAGAGAAACACACCATCTCACTAAGCTCCTGTACTAATACTAGTTATTCCTAGTCCTAGGGACTCCATTCAAAGCTAACATTATCTTCATCAAAGCTTTGAAGGTCAGTTTCAAATCAGCTGCTCCTCTACTTCCACCTGACCACCAACCCACAAGGAACACCCAGCGTACCAGGCAAATCTACTGCCCTTCCACATTGCTTCCAGACCATTACCTCCTCCGCGCCAGGACAGGTCCCTGGGTCCCTGGAGCTGCCACCTCTACCTGCCTCACACCTCAGACTCCCTCAGGGCTGGGAGACCCGGTCCCGGAAAGCTCCCCTTTCACGAACAGGTGTGTTGGCTCAGACGGCATCGTTGGGCCGGGCCTGCCCCACAGCTCCCCTCACGCAGCTGGAAGCGAGACGGGAGCGATGCGGAGCCGCACCCTGCCCTCAGCACCTGCTGCCGCACCCGCAGCAGCGCAGCGCCCCAGCGGTGACAGTCGGGGGCTACGGGAGCCGTGCCACGCAGACAGGCTTTTATTCCCGCGTGCCAGAACTCCGTCTCCGCAGTCAGTAGCCCTGCTGCGCCCGCCTCGCACCCTGTGTGCCAGCAGAGCAGGAGCTGGGACCCCGGCGGGCTCGCCCGGCACCCCGTCACACGGGCGCCTTCCCGGGCACCTCCCCGCTCCCCCCAGCCGCAGCACCGGGAACAGCACGTGAAGTCCCGCTGGGATCAACTGCGTGTCTGAGGTACGCGTGTTCACAGAACCCATGGAGCATCTTCTTCCCTCCCTCCTAGGAAATAAAATTTTGCAGTCATAAGGACTCTGGTGTCTCCTGTCCCATGTACTCATTTAACTGAAAGGAAAGAAAAAAAGGTGGGTAATGAAAAATAGTTTAAAGAGCACAAACAGCACTGAAAAGACTAATAGAGAATAGATATCCAGGTAGAGGGATCAGGAGACAGCCCAGAACACAAAGTCAACTCCTACCTTCTGCATGTGCCTGTGACAGGTGAGCACAAAAGTTGGAGACACTCTGCAGTCAAGCTCCAGAACCCACTTTCCAATTGTTCCTGTTGAAACAGCGGCACTTCAGCGCTCTTCTCTCCTGCTTCTGTTTGGTCACTAATCCTTACTTCACAGGAAAAGCAGAGTTGTATTTCATTTAACCCCTTCAGCCTCTCAGTTTCTTCACAAGAGTTTTCACTTTTGCTTTGGAAAGCCAGAGCCGTAAGCATGCACACAGGCACGCCTGCCTTGGAATTGTTTCTAGCTTCTGTAGTCTGTGTGTGAGCACACATATGAGCTCTAAACTGTGCCTAAAGTTATTGCAGGGGTGGAGCCCCTTTGTAACTAGTTTTATTTTAGCTGTAGGCATCATATCAAAAGAGAGACAGCTATCCACAGATCCCTTTGGTATTCATTTTCAGTAAGTTCTTAACTCTGAAAAAAAAATTAACTTTACGTTTACTTTAAAACTACAGCCTGAACGACAGTTCACAAATATGTTTTTGACAAAAGAAACTTCGAACTTAAATACAATTAACAGCTAGATTTGGGTCTAGGCAAAGTTAAGCAGACCCCTAAAATCTGAAAATAGCAGAACTTTGGATACAGACCTGAATTTAACCAAAGAAAATGGCAGCACAGGTTTCTCTATTTTTTTCTTCTAACAAATGCCATGCAATTCAGAAACCCCCTGAAAACTCCCATGAAGGAGCAATTTAACAACAGAAAAACTGTTAAAGGAAAAAGAATCTAGTTGGATGCATTACAAGGAAAAACTTGTGTTCTTAATCATGTGGATACTAGAGAAAACATTGCATAACAACTTACGTGTTGCTGTTGTTTTATTTTGCAAACAGATAAATCTGCCCCCCACTGATTTTGTCCTCTGCTTAGTATAAAACAAATAAATAATGAAATACAGAGACCACAGATCTAGAAAAATAGATTCTGGTCCAGCAATTATAACAGCTACCAGCATTTCAACCCTATTTAACATTATGACTGAGGTTTCCAAGATTATGAGAATAGCTTTAAAGTCTTAAGTTGGTGTTGGTCTTTTATGTTTTGCTTTCCAGTTTTAGAGTCCTTTTTCATCACTAGTTCATTTGTAACCATAAGTGAGAAAACACTTGCCTTCCAAAGGAAAGATGAAGTTTCTACCTTCAGGCAACACCACATGTTGGGTTCTTCCACAGAAGACATCAAGATGTGCAATGAAATCTCCAGAACTGGTATCACTTCTGTCTGCTTGGCCATGCTGCTGCTTTAGATGATCAAAAGGAACAATATCCTTGCCAACTGTTGACAAGCCTAGATGTGCACAGCTCCAAATGGAAGTTTCTAGCAGACTTGTAAATGCATGAGGTGACACAGAAGCAATTTTATTCCAGGGATTTGGCTCTCTTCATCCCTGCCGTTCAATCCCTGTCTAGCAGCTAACCACAAAAGGTACACAGTACTCAAATCCTACCATTACACATCCCACAGGGGACAGAGTTCAAATAAAAGTCACATCTTTTCCACAAGCAAAAGCAATCCTGTACTTTCCTGACAAAGCTAACTCTGCCACAATAAACAAGGATAAGCCCTAACAGGAAACCCAACACAAAATGGCAACACCTCCACCAAGCAGCAGGGGAACCATAAGATACTGAAAGACACAGCACACCCCAGAAGAGCATCTAATGGTGGTGCAGATTCATGGCTACCTATGTTATCCCTGTCAGGAGAAACAAAAATTGGACAAGGTTAATGCCTAATTAACAATATAGAAATTATTGTCCTGCCCCTTTAGATTAAAATTTTCTTTTGAGAAAAATAAATTTGGGCCTTGGGCCAAGCTGTGGTCCTTCCTTTTCCATCAGAGTTACAGGAGCACATGCTTTTCCTTTTCCCACCTGTACTCTCAGTTAGCCATTGGCTAATGTCATCCTGACAGCTGTCACCATATATCCTAAGCTTTGTGATATTTGATCAAACCAACACCTGAACCCTTGGCCTTCTAGGAAGAAAGCAAACTTTCAGATCAGTTTAAAGCTTTTAGCCCATTGGCAAGAAAAGGCTTAAAATCCAATCCCAAGGGTTCAAAAACTAGAAGGCAAAAAGCCCCACAACTTCAGATGCATTTATAAATACCCAATCATTAAAATGCCTCTCACGGCAGTGGGACCCTCAATTAATGTTTTTTTGAAACACCAACCTTAATAATGTTCTTGTAGTTCTTGTGTTCTTGTTGATAAACTACAGGGGAGTACAGGGACAGGGGAAATGTGACAGCTCACATTGGAATCTAGCCAGGATACATCCAGAAAACAGCTGTGCCTACTGCATTAAAGCAGATACTGTGTAAACACATCTGGATTAATTTTAACCCCAGAAGGACTTAATAGATGAGCTCCTGATATGCTGAAATAAAAAAAGAAGTGACCAGACTTTTACCACAACTAAGCAACATGAAACATCAAATAAATTTCTTTTATTAAAAAAAAAAAAAGGGAAATAATAATCTGCTCATACTTCCTGGTTCCAGCAGAGATGTGACAAAATCAGGAGCTGTTAGCATAGGATTTGAGCTTGAGGCCAACGCTTACCTAGGGAAAGGCAATGCAAATATGAAGTAAACCTTTGCCCTGTGGTTTCACAGAAAGTTTTGCATACGTACCTTTCCTCTGGGAGAAAGGACATGATCCTTGTGTTGAAATTCTTTTCACCACTTACCCTTTAGTGAAAGCAAGATAACCAACTGATTCAAGACCATTCTCATCTCTTGGTAAGACGCTGACGAGTCACTATGGAATGAACACAGCAGGACCACAGGTATTTGCCTCCTGCCTCTAGGTCTATCCAGTGGCTAGCCTGGCATCTGGGTGTCCCAGATGAGGTCAAGAAGGAACAGTTGGGATAAATGCGTGGTGAATGGATACTGCTGAACACGATACCCCTTCTAGCCTGATGAGTGAAGTGCTTTTGGCAAGAAGCAACCTCTACAGGAGCTGTGGCACCGGGATTTCAACAGTTACATGGCCAGAGGTCAGTAGTAAGACTTCTGCTTTCTCTTTTGATATACTTGGCAATACATGGGAACAAAGTACCAGGATTCCTTACTGCCAGAGGCTGTTTCCAAAGACTATCTAAAGATCTGCATGCCTTACTGGACAGAGCTCCAGCCTAACTAGTTATGGCTGTCTAATACTTACAGCACTGTAGCATTTAGCTGGTTGCCAGATGCCCACCAAGATGCTTTATCACTCCTCATCCTCAGCATGACAGAGGGAGAAAAACTAATGGAAAAACTTGTCAAACATGATAAAGATAGGAAGATTACTCACTGGTTACTGTTGTGGGTAAAACAGACTTGACTTCAGAGAAATTAATTACTGAGAAGTAAAACCAAAACACCCTGCTTCTTCCCCGGGGGGAACTTAAAACCTAACTCTTCTACCTCCTGTCCTCTCCCCCTGAGCTGCAACCAAAAATTCAGGCAAAACTCACAAAGCCCCCAGAAGAGAAGCTTGGGCACTCATGCAAGGAAGAGAAGAATTTGTGTTCAGTTTGGTTTCAAAATCTGAACCGCACAGAAGAGTACTGTGATCAGGAAACCATGGCATAGTCACATTACCAACTGGTGCTCTTGATTGCTCACTTTGTCATTTTGCCAAAGAGCAAGGGTCTGGGGTGTTGTGATTATGGTTGGGTCGCGTGCTTAAAAATGGGATGTGTGCCTTGCTTTGCTTTCAGAATAATATCCAGTTTCTTCGATAAGAGCAATGCCCGAACCAAGGGAAATGGACAGTTACATTTAGCCTACTACTTGCATTTTACCCAGGGGATATGCCCAAATATTTCTGAGCACACCATAATACTGAAGAGTAATCTTACATCCTAGATAAGTGTGTTGATGGCTGAATGAGAAGGTAAAGAAATAAGGGTCTCTGGGATATCAAATCAAGTCCACTGCTACTGGGGGCATTTTGGCATCTCTCTCTTTCCATCAGCTGCTCAAGGGTCTGAAAATAGGAGGCTTCAGCTTACTCTGAAAACAACAAATCTTTTGACATACTGATTTTTTAACTTACTATTTTCTAAAGAAATGACAGTAAATTTTGATTCAACCTGAACTGAGCTTTTTTTCAAATTTGCATAGTGCACCAATAACTCCATTCTTCCCAGACTCTCACTCACTATTGCAGGATAGGCATGTCATTTAGCCCTCTGAATGACAGCTTCTCAGTATACAGAATGAATCCTGTCAACCCTTCAAAAAAGCAGCTCAATTTCATGTTCAGGAGACATTACAAAGTCCTTAGAGGAAGGGTGGAAAGTGTATTACACACCAATGGGCTCTGCTGTACAACTTAACTGCATCAAAGCCTGTTGTCCTCTTGCAGTTTCTCTTGCACTGGTTTATCTCTGCTGCAGAGGCCTGGCCACACATGAACTCTTCCAGGTGCTGAAGACTGTTGCAGAGAAGTTGACCCGTACAACTTTTGTACAGATACAGCTACAAGCAGAGCTGATTTTGTTGTGGTTTGCCAGCATGCAGCCACTGAAGTCAGCAATGCAAGAGAGCAAAGAGGCATCAGCTTCATTCCTACCCAGTCTCCCTTCTTGGACACTTTCACATAATGCAGCTCAGAACCGTGGAAACCAATGCAGTCATCTGTATTTTGCTATAATCTGCTCCAGGAACAGACCAACTCACAGGCACTTGGTCTGGCAGGATTCTCTTCTCTTAGTCCCTCCTTGACAACTGAGCCAATTCCTGTGCTGTGGTCTCCAAGAGAGCCTTCAAATAAATTTACTCTTTGTATTCAAAGAATTAGATACCTCTCTTCATCCATTTCCAAGATGAGTGAAATGGCAAGCCTGTCACTTCATATTTATTTTGATTCTCACCCAAATCAGCCAAGACTTTCATTCAGGCCGGCTTTCTAAACAAGCTGATAGTGCTACACCAAGTTTCAGCTCTTCATCCCTACGCCATTTAAAGAAGAAAAGCAGCATGTAATGACAATGTCGGTGTTCACAACTTCAGAGTGCTGTGACTAATTCTGTGCAAACTTTGTTGTGAAAGGCACTCCAACACACTGCACCTCAGGATACAAGTGAAGGCACTATTCCATTGCTAAGACCATACTTGGATACACAAATATTTGCCTGTAAAAAGCAGAGGAACTACATGTAATGGAACAAACATTGTTTTTAAACCAGCCCAACTACTCCCGAGTTTAAGTCATGTAAAGCTAAACTAGGACACAACTGAGTCTATTGGAAGGGAAGTGGTGTTAATTTTTTCTAGCATTGGATAGCACATCTAGTTTTTCCAATGTCCCACCCCAACTCTTAGGTTATTTACAGGAAATAATTTTTACAGCTTTCCTTAAAAGTACACACTTTGAATTCTGGTAATTATTAAGAAATTGATCATAAGGACACTGCAATCCCATTTTCTTTTTCTGTATCATGGATTTAAATATCGCGTAGGGCAAACTTGGCAGCCACACAGAGAATCTCATTTAGAGAGATTAACCTGTGAACACAGAGAGATCGGGAGAGTCTCTGTCCATTCCTTGATGCACAGGATTTAAACAGGAATAATTATATTCAGCAAGCATAAACATACACACACACACACTCAAAAAGTAGCATATACATGCATTAAATGAAGCAATGCCTTATCCAGAACAGACACTCCCTCAGCTGTTTGTTTTCCTTTTATTTTGGTTTTACATTTTAATGATTTATAAAAAGTAGAAGAAATCACAGGTGGTAAGCAGATTTGAGCTAGAGAATTGATTTCAAGGGAAAACATCTTTAGTTCTTAGACAAACAGGTATAGTGATTAATGTTGATTTCTTGTGCTCCCCAAGCTGTCACTGGTGAGCAAGGAGAAAAGGGTCAAGGCTGGCCATTTCTAGTCAGATAACATTTCAAAACATAAAGGACTGTCTCCAATCTCCCAAATGTTTTCTAGATAATCCAATCTGCTCCACCCAAAATAGCAAAAAATAAAAGTCTAGATCACACAAATTTAACAAAACATGCTATCACATGAAACAAAACCAGAAAAACCTGTTCTCCGTGGATGCCACACAAACATCAGCCCTTTGCTCAGAAGATCTTGCTCAGTCAAGATTTGAATTTCCAAAGGCTTTGGACTAAGCATAGATTGATGTGGTAGAGAGGAGGGCAAAGAAGGAAAAATAACCAGCTAATTCTAGGCCTGATCTCAGTATTTTGTAATGATTGACAAAACTACAGTTATTTTCACCATGGCTGGACTGAGTCCTAAGAGAAGGTCTTGCTGAACTATTCTGCCCTGCCCAAACCTTCAGGGAAACCAAAGCAGCCAGGTTTCCCTTCCCTCTGAGCTGACTCCCTTTCCCCCCCCAGAGTGCACCTGGGCTCCTGGTGCCACACACACCCTGAGGCCCTCAGCAATGGAAACAGCTTCTCTGCTTCTCACAAACATCAGCCCTTGCTGGGAATAGGGAGCTTGCCAGGCAGAGATAACAATACAGCAAAGCTTTGGTGGGAAGAAAGAAGCTGGCTACATCACAGCCAACATGAAGAAAGATCCTCCTGGAACTATTCCAGCTATTCTCCATTTAAACATTCAGGCTTTTTCTCTCAGCACTCTTTCCACACTCCCCCCAGAGATCTCATGCTATTCACTGTGGAGTCTAAAGTCACCTGCTCTTAGCTGGGCTTGGCACTGACTACCACAAATGCTGCTTAGGAGATACAGAAGCAGAGAGAAAAGTTGAAAGCAAAACCTCTGAGAAGCAATTCTCACCCCCACGCCCACATACATTTATCCCTCGTAATTCCCGGTCCATTTATACACATTACTTCCGCTAAAGAAAAGTAAATCCGGTGCCAAAACATAGCTCTTTGGTTAAAAAAGTGTTATATTCAGCAGAGGTTTTAACTCTAGCATACTAAACACGGAGTCATTAGGATTTAACGCTATTGAAATGGAAATCGAGACAGAAACCTTTCCAGTTCTTATACTTCACTTTGGAATTGGAAGAGGACAACACCGACTGTAATAGCATTAAAAGATCCTCAGGACCAACATGCCCTTGATAGAAAGTATACTTGGAAGCATGAGGCACGACATAAGCTCCTGCTGATGTCTTCCAGCATCAGGCAGCAAGGAAGCTGACACCCCACTAAGGACAGCATTGCAGCCTCGCTGCCCAGCAGAGAAAAGTTAGCAACAAAACAGAGCAACAGGGGCTGTCAAGATGATGATCCTTGTCTCCATCTCAGCAGACTCTCGCAGCACAGCTCTCTCCAGTGGCTCAAGGCAGTGACAGTTCTTTTCCCAGGCTCTGTCCTTGTGCAACCCCTATGGGGCATGAGAAGGTGCCCAGATCCTGGCAGCTGTTTCCATATGCCTATGGCTCAGA
This sequence comes from Melanocharis versteri, assembly GCA_013397845.1. Taxonomy (NCBI): domain Eukaryota; kingdom Metazoa; phylum Chordata; class Aves; order Passeriformes; family Melanocharitidae; genus Melanocharis; species Melanocharis versteri. Next base: position 1,196,530 of record VZTG01005281.1, on the reverse strand, counting down.
TCTCTGACAAGGGATTCTGGAATGAGATTTCTCTCCCAGCATAATAAGGTCTTTAGTCATTAACAAAGGAGCCTTCTGGGGCAGAATTCCAGCTGCGCCTGAGATGTTGCCTCCACAGAGATTATTTCTTTCCAGCACACAGGTTTAGTCTGAAGAGAAAGGGAAAGGGTTGCTTTTACCAATCCAGGGATTTTCAGTTGCAGCAGTTGAAGGTTTCTGTTTACTCTTAGACCAGGGTAAGAAATGTCTTGCTTCTCTTTCCTGTCGCTTCACAGCTGCCGGTTGAGCTTCTGTGCTTGCCGCTCCTTTGCCTCAAAGGCAAACTTGGTGTCCTGCAGCTGGGCAATGGCCTCCTTGGCCTCCTTCAGGTCCTGACAGATGAGCTCGTACTTCTCTGTCAGCTCCCTGTTCTCTCGGCGCAGTTCCTGTACCACCTGGTTCACCTCCTCCGTCTGCTTGGTGCAGTGGATCTTCAGCTGCTCTACCTCAGAGAGCATGATCTCCATGTTCTTGACCAGTGACTCCAGTTTCTCTTTGGACATGGTGTCAGGATCAGTTCTATTCAGTATGCCCAACCCAAACCCGAAAGGGACAAAGAAAGCCACCCTGTGCAACATGCACCAGGATGTCTGGCAATCACAGTCTTGTGGTCTCTTTTTATACTCCCTGCTGCTCATCCTCCTCCCTTCCCTTTCCTTCCCCAAAGTGTCTCTAATCTTCTTTTCTTGGTTAATCTACTTATTTTTATTGCGTTGTAGAAATCGACTGAAGGGCTGACAGCCCTGCAGTAACATATGTGCTGTGCAGCAAAAGCCAGAGCAATAATGAGACTGTGCAGCCCGTCTACAGAAAAACAGCTTTCATCTGAAGAATTCTCTTGGGAACCCCTCACAGTACCCATTAAAGTACAAAGAAACCTCTTCAAGCCAGACGCCTACTCCAGTCCTGTGCACCCAGTCCCAAGAGCACAGCCTGACTTTTATCTTACACATATTGAGGTAAGCAAGCTTACAGCAATACAAATCAAGTACAGGGAAAGAGAACTAACCTCAGTTTCTCTTCCTCTCTCCTAATCTTATGTTTGCGCAAGATGGAAGGAACAAAATATAAAATTCCTAGGTTTTTTCTCCAGGAGAAGATCTATCCAACAACTAATACTGCAACAGCCTCACATTCTATTGAAAGCATTCCCAATGGTTATCATGATCAGTGGCAAACACAGTTACTGGGCCATGTACCTCTTGAAGGTGGCTTGTGCTCTGTTAGGGACATGCAGGCCAGAAATTTTAAACCCTGGTACCCCTTCCCTCCCTTCAGCTCTATCAGTAACACTGGCCCCAGAATTCACACAAAAACTTATTCCTGCACACACTTGCCACCCACAAAAGAGTGGCAAATGATTGCTGAGCACTACTGAACTTGCAAGAATCAGGACTGAGACATGCCCATCTCAACACCCCGATTACTCAGGTCACATCAGACAGCTGGGTGATCCCAGCAGCCACGAGGGATTAAGTGAGTCTGGCCGACTTTCTGAAGTTTGACCCAGACTTTCTTATGTATCCAGTTAATTAATGCACTTGCCTAGACAATAAGAATCATTAATTAGCCAAGTATCTGATGTAACAGTATCACCCTTGAGAAATTAATTTATGTGAGGTGATATTGCATGTGGCTCCCCAGGAAAGAACCCATGCTATTTAGCACTGATTGTCTGGCCAGCGGGCACAGACCACGGCAGAGACAAGAGTGCAGGCTTGCCCTTGGGGAATTTGCAAACTAAGGACAGAAAAGCGTGTCTCTCTCCTTCCTCCCCACATCAGGAACATTTTCTTCAGGCTGACTCCGCACCTTTTCAAAAGCCTTCAGACTGTTCCACACACCCGCAGAAGGGCAGAGTCTCATTTGCCATACAGCACGTAGACATGGGGCTGTGCTCACTGTATTCACCTCACAGAATTACATTCCAGTGCACAGTATTGCATAACAGCCTTTACCCTTGCATGCTGTTTCGCAATTCCAGTTCCCCTTAAAAGGATCCTGTAGCGCCATCACATATATTCAATACCAGATTGAGAGAGAATACACATGTTCATGTGCAGAGCTCCTCCAGATATATTTTTCCTTCACTTTTCTCCACAAAACGTTGCTTCTTTCAGCTACGGAGAGTTTCAGATGTTTCATCCCACAACTCATTGCCCCTTCTTCCCTGCTAGGCTCAGAGAATTGAAGCTCTTTCTTCCAGGAAATGCTACATCTCCTCCAGCACTGGATGAAAACACTGCTGGATGCTGGCCAAGCCCTGACAGTGTTCAAAGGCCTGGGACTTCTCACAGCTGGAGGTTAAAGAGTTGCTCACAAAGCCAGCCATCCTACTGCCTCTGACACAAGTGCAGCAGCAGACCCCTCTCATCCTGGCAGATGGAGCACTTTGCACCACACTTTGAAATGAGCAGAGTGACATCCTTCAGATGAAAAGAGAGTGGGAGAATCTAAACATAATTAGAATATGTCCTAAAGTCCTTGAAGAAACATTTGCACTGGCTGTCAGCCCAGATCCCACGTGATGCACATGGCACTGGAATAGGCTGGAACATGCTGCAGCATTACAAAACAGCAGGTCTTCATTAGTGAGGAATCTTCCCTGTCTCCACAACTGTACACGCTGCACCCAAACAGTTTAAATCAAGCAGAATTACAATGATGCACAAAGGGAGTGCCACAGAGGCCATCTACTTGGATATTAGTAATTGATACATCATCTCTCACTGTCTTACTCTCAAAATTATTTAAGTTGCCTTGGATACAGACAGAGTCTTGGCAACAGAAAGGGGGTAAGAGACACTACTGAAATAACAATGTAAAATGAAAACAAGGAGTAGCATGAGAGGAGTTTCTACAAAAAGAGATGGGAATCGTTACTATGCTTGGTTTGATTAAAAGTATTATTTGATGAAGTAAGAAGTAGGAATTAAAAGTGTGCTCACGAAAATTGCAGCGGGAGAATGATGCAAAAATCACTAGATCTGCTGCAACAAGACTAACCTGAACTGTAGTTTCTTACCTTTGGTCACTGCTGGACTCCCCTGCTGCAGACAAACTGGAGGAAGAGGCAAACACCAAGAGTGAATTCAGCTGCGGAAAAATGCAGAACAGTATACCTGAGAAAAACAATTCAAACCACAAGAATTCAGTGCACATGGACACACAGCAAACAGCAATCTTAGGAGTGTTGGGGAAATATCACGTTAAGACAGAAATTAGTGACAACACAGCAGGGGAAAATAATAAAGCACTGCTAACACTGCATTACACAGAGGCAGTGCACTGTAAGGGAAGGAGGTACCTCTAGCTTCTCCCTCCACACTGCTGGAAGGAAAATATAATGTTTTGTTCTGGACATTTGTCATAAAGGGGCCAAGAAGGAGTCTGAAACTTAGACAAGTGTTCAGAGAAGATGCTGATATCAAAAAATGTGAGGTCTATGAACTAGGTTTAAGAAAAGGGATTGAAAACTACATGGCAAGATGTTTCTAGGACTGTTTTGCAATCATGCCCTGGTCCTCTGCGCAGTCTAGGGAAGACAGCTCAGCTGGAAGAATATTTCTGTAATTACTAAGGGCCTGACTGTGCAATTGTAATTTTGAAAACACCAGTGATTTCTGTGCTTTCAGCCAAATGGTGCCTCTCTGGTTATTTCATAGCCATATTAAATCAGTAAAAATTGGTGTTAAACTTCTCAGTACATGCTACATTGAGAGACACCATTGACAAATCTATCAGCTCTTTTGCGCATGTTCTTTGTCTATTCCACCTTTCACTCTGCATATGGATTTGAGATTTACGAAAGAAGGAAACAGAGCTAGTTAAGAACAAAACAGGGGAGCAACCACTGGGAACATCCACTCCTGCTCTTGTGGATGGCAGGAAAGTTGTAGAATGTGGCACTGGTAGAAACGAAACTTCTAGTGCTTTTCCATAATGGGTGGGAGCTACAATATCTGACTGCAACACCACACTCAGCTATGCTGGTTTTAGCAGTAGAAGCAAACGACAGTATGAGGCTGCCAAGCTGAGGATGGTTCGTGTGAGACATACTTGTGTTTCTTCACAGGTCTCTGAGCCAAAGAGAATCAACCACTCCTCTCAACCAGAGGCACACACAAGCTAGAAATGCACGTTTCCCATCATGTTCATACCCCTGAGAGTCTGAGGAGGAGACACAAAAATCGTACTCTTTGAGTATCTGTCTGGAAGCAGACCATGGGCATTCCAGTTTCTAGTGTATTTAACAAGGGCCCTGGGAACATTTGAGGAAAAAATCATTAAGCTACCTCACTCTCTCTTTGAAGTTTTCCCAGCAACACAAGAGGGACAATTCACTGTCCTAGAATTTTAAATGGGAAGAATGGCTTTTAAATAACTGCTGAAGCTGAAAAAGCAAGCCACTTGGTACAAACCCTGCAAAATAAAGCTACACATACCTAATCTTCCCAGGCACGTACTTAGCTGGCTGTATCTACTTCTAGTTTTGCCAGTCACAGACACAAATATACAATGCAACGTTCACACAACTGTTGTGGGAGACAGCACTGTAGTCTCTTAGTAGATAGCTTAAGGTTATCATCCCCAGCTAACGATGGTCATTATTTTAACAATTGATTTTTTTTAAAAGACATACAGTATGTCACTAACTGTAGTGAAAGTGTTAGAGCCCTCCAATCTGTTTTTTCTTGCAGCCTTTTCACTTATGCCTGATTTATCCCCAACGGTATGTCTGGCAGCCAGTGCAGCATTTGCAAGCTCTGTGCTTCACCATCTAGGAAGTCTACTCGGGTAAATGCATTTTACACAAACTCATTACAAGATGAAGTATAAAGAGCTCTCATCTCTATATTCATAGTAAGACCACTTGAAAAAAACAAAACAAAACAAAACAAAAACAACATAAAAACCTACTAAAGACCAAGTAGCACCTGGAGGCACTGACCATTCCCACACAGAGTGGGAGACATTTGTCCTCAGCTATTCAATTTGTTTCTAATAAAAGACAAACACCATTGTTCCATGTGTCAAAATACTCAGCACTGTGTAAGACATTGACGTAATGATGATCTCATCCTGCAGAGTTTAGAGACTATTGAAAAAACCTGCTCTCCTATTAAAACATGAGATTTAATTTTTGCCTCTACTGTAAGCATTAACCGTACCTCATGAAATTTGGCAGAACTTGAGTTTAGCTGCACATAAAACTACATGATTTACAGGTTTTGATCTAAAATACTGCACTAAAAGGATACCTAACAAAATTATGATCAAAATCCTTGACACAAATGAGAATAATACGTCTCAATAGTATAGGTGTCTAAGAGAGGTATTAATGGATACAGAGGTACCTTTTTCCAGTCTGCCTCCATCTACTTATCAGCCAGATCAAAACAGTTAATTCGGCATAATTCAGCTCAGCAAAAATAAAATGGATACCTTTAACAGAGTTATTCCCAAATTGGGTTGATTTCTCCTTAAGAAATCAACTGGGTAACAAAAATACCAGGCAGTGATAGGTGGCTTATATAAACTTGAATACCCCCTCCAATCCATTACTAGGATTTTTACCATCTAAGAAGAGGAAGAGACAGTTCCCACATGTCATAAAACTATTTAATATTTGAGATGAAAAAATTTCCAAAGCAGGACAGCAATGAATCCTTTAGATAAAAGCAAAGAGCGAAAAATATTAATGGCTATTTTTAAACATTAAGAATGTTTCGAAACAAAAGCTCTTCCTAAAATAAGAAATGGTTTTGTTCAGAGTGTCACACTGGAAAATTTGAAAAGCCCCTCTAAACAGTAACACAAGGAGTTCTGCTGGGAAGAGATCCTCCATGGCACCTAACCAGATTTCTGTTGAGGAGGCTATACAGGACACATCCTGCAGACCATAGGGGATTGTCCAAGGAGCTGTCACCCCCACACCAGCCTCCTTGGCCTGAGGGGTGCTCCCTCTCCATAGAGCCTGAAGTCAACACTGTGAGAAGGAAGGGAAAAGAGGAAAAAAACATCTTCCCTGTCCCTTAGAGCAGACTGGGGCCTGCCAGCATCTCCACAGCCTGCAAGGGCAGATCAGATGCACAGGATTCAAACGATGGTCTCAGTAAGTCAGTGAGCAACGCACCCTGAGGAGTAATTAGATCTGATGACAACACAACAGTCAATTGTTTGCCTAATACATCTTTCCATGTCATGTTGAATTAAGGGCTGCTGGAAAGGAGTGAATGAGCAGAAAGCAATTGCCCATAATAAAAACTTTACAGAGGGGCAAATATATATATATATATATATAATCTTTTTAATTTGCAAATAAGTAAACTTAGAAATGTTCTTTCATTTATTCTGTAGCATGATTTTTTCTTAGAGACTGAGTGTCCATCCTGACAGAACACACAGACTTCAGGAAAACAAACAAGTAAAGATACCCAAATAGGAAAACAAACAAGCAAAAATTCCCAAACTGTTGCTCTTATTCAGTACATATGAACTGAAATACTGGTTTCAAAGAATAGAAAAGATGCCCACTGCTTATTTTCAGGACATGGGGTTATGCAATCCGGTCCTGTAACCAGACTACACCAAATAAACTGGCAGTGGCGCAGATGTCAGTAATTATTGAGAAATTTGACCTGGTGAGAAGAAAGGCCTCTTTTACATGTGAACAAACATTCACGTCATTTTTGGTTCAGGATGCCAAATTGTATTATAATGATTATTTTGACATGACATTTAAAACTTTCCTTACCCAGCTAATCCAATCTCCAAAACACAGCTGAAGAACTTCTCAGTTGTCTGTGCATTTATCAACTACCTGTTGTACATTTAAGAACAAGTCAGTCTGCATTATCCAAATACCTAAAGGAAGTTTTAATTGTGTTCACTATTCAGCAATATAAAAATACAACTCAGGGTTGATTCAGAAGCCCCAGAGACTGTAAGGAATGGAAGCATTGAGGACAAAAGGACTTCCTCAAAAAGGATGCTTTTAAATTTTGGGAGAAGCATGATATTAGCAAGCCCTTGCCCAGAACTACCACACTACCCACTACTACAACAGTTTCATTCAACCATGACAAGTTGTCAATGCCAAAACACTGGCATAAATGAAGGCTGGCTTCCCAGATGACTGTTCTCCTACCAGCTTGTCATAAGATCAGTCTCTCAGCAAATCTCAACACTATCAAAGTAGACAAAAAGTACTACATTTTCTGGGGCAACAAGTAGCATCTTCACAGTGCTGTAACCCTTGCTCCCTGTCACATAAACAGCCTTGACAATCTTTAAGCAGATTACGTACACAGCAGCTTCATCTCCAGAGGAAGTGGGATTAAAAGGTTTATTGCTACTATGACAACAGCCAGGTTCTGCTGTTCTTAAAATAGTTTCAAAACCTTAGCAGTGACTGGAAATGCATACATGCCTCCCCTACAGGATTCATCATGTACTAAATGCAGTCCTCCAAAAAGAAATCATTTTATAACAGCCTACTTTTTTTAAGTATATATTTTTACCATGCTCTTTAATCCCTTGTTACGAGCACTAAGAATAGAAAGCAGTAAAAAAGGCACAGTGCTGCCATGTGGCTGTGATTACAGCTTTAGAAGTGATTATTGCTGGGTGCTGGCTGCAGACACCAGGACAGGCACTGCCCCCAAACAATAATCACCCCCTCGCAGCACCTGTGCACCGTGGGGTCTCTTCAGGCCCCTATCTGCTCCACGCCGCCATTTTTGTCCTTACAAATGCTCCCCTGGATGCCCACAGGTATGCTATGTCATGTCGAAGTCCAAATTAATTCCTCCCTCGTAGGAACAACTGGAAGTAGAATTTGTCACACAGCTCGTTACCAAACAGCATCAGTGAGGCCCAGGCTGCGGTGTAAGAGTGCCAGTAACTAAATGGTAGCAGGACCCTCTTCACTTCAGTATGCTATTGTATCAGTGGTAAGTATTTTGTTGCTGAGGATGGTTAAATAAACCATTGACTCAATCAAATATGCAGCTGCTACACTCGATGAACATCCAGCTGTGCTCTGAGGCATTCTCCAAGTACATTCATGCTGACTTGTACAACAAAAGCAGCAAGAAGTACAATGCTTAATTCTGACAGCAGCATTACCCCAGATCAAAGTGGGTAACCCTTATCTAACACTACTGAAATCAGAAAATTAATATGAACACAGAAGTCTATTCATTATTCCAGTCAGTTTAGATTAAAAGCATATTTCAAACCAAAGAAAAATTAAATTTAATCCAATTACATTGGTACTATCCACCGATGTCTCTTGATGCCAAGCTGAAATCATCTTTCTGCAGCACATCACGATTTAAAGAGAAGAGAAACAAATACAGGTTTGATTTTTGATTGTTTCTTTACCCAATTGATTGTTTCTTTACCCCATTCTCACTTCTGTTAGCTCCTGCTAATGAAGGCAGATTCTTTTCTCTGTAGAGTCCACAAACTCCTGACATTTCAGGCCAGAATGTGGCCTTAAAACACAACTTTGAGATTTCTTGGTAATTAAAAAATACCTAGCAGTAACTGCTACGGACCAAGCTGAATTCTCCATGAGAGCTGATACTGTCAGTAAAGGAATCTTATTTACCTACCCCAAAAGATTACATTTAAAAATGGAAGTAGGAAAACACAGGGGTAATTAAATTAGTATATTAGATTGTAGCTCCAAGTTGAGTATTTAGCCTAAGATAAAATTCTACTACTTTGCAGCTGGTCAGACCCCAGCAGGTACTGATGCCTGAGGTTACTCTTCCCCAGATGGAGAGCTTTGTATTTCCCTTGTTAAACTTCATGATACTGCTTTCCATCCAGTTCTCCAGCCTGTTGAGGTCCCTCTAAATCGTTGCATAGTCATCTGGTCTCTCAGCCACTGCTTCCAATTTTTGTGTCATCTGCAAACTTGCTGAAGGAACACTCTTTTTCATCATTCAAATCATAAATGAGTAAGCTGAACAGCAGTGGCCTCAGTATTGAGCCCTGTGATACACCACTAATGATTTGCCTCCAACTGGACTCCGTGCTGCTGATCACAACCCTCTGGGCCTGAGCACTGGGGCAGTTTTCAGTCCACCTCACTCTTCCCTTATCTAACCCATACTTTGTCTGCTTGTCTGTGGTGAGGTTATGGGAAATGGTGTGCAAAGCTCTAAGAGTCCAAGCACACAACACCAACTGCTCTCCCCTCACCGAGCAAGACATCCAGCTCACTGCAGAAGGCAAAGAGTTTGGTCAAGCATGATTTTTCACCTCATAAATCCACGCTAATTACTCCCAATCATCCTCTTGTCCTTCATGTACTTAGAAGTGATTTCCAGCATGATTTTCCATGTCAGCTTCCCAGGGACTGGGGCAAGGCTGATCGGCCTGTAGCTCACCCATTCTTTACTGCTCCCCTTGAGGACAGGAGTTAAATCTGCTCTCTTCTACTTTCCAGGAGGCTCTCCCAGCTGTCACGACCATTCAAAGACAATTGAGAGTGGCCTTGCAATGACATCGGCCAGCTCCCTCAGCACTTACAGATGCAACCTGTCAGGCTTCACACACTTAAGTACATCCAGTTTGTCTGCAAGCTCCCTAAGCTGACCTTTTCCACCAAGATTGTCCACCTTGTTCCAGACTTTCCCTCTGGTCTCAGTGACACGGGATTCCTAAAAGCCAGTCTCACCAACAAAGACTGAGGCAAGGAAGACAACAAGTACCACAGCCTTCTCCATGTCATTTGTCACAAGGTACCCTGCCCCAAGGGCACCTTTATTTCCCGAGTCTTCCTTTTGCCATTATATAATTGTAAAATGCCTTCCCATAATTGTAGAATGGCTCCCTTCTTCTTGCCCTTTACATCTCTAGCCAGATGCAATTCCAGAGGGGCCTTTGTTTCCTTAACACTATCCCTGCAAGATCAGAAAACAACTCTATGCTCCGTTAGGGTCATCTGCCCCTGCTTCCACCTCTTCTCCACTTCCCCTTTGGGCTCAGTTAGGAGCTCCTTGCCCATCCACACAGGCCTCCTACCACCTGTACTTTACTTTCTACTTGTCAGGATGGACCTGACCTCTCTTTAGGTCTTTCATGCAGAGACAAAGGTAACCTCCCCCTCCCGCAAAAAAACCCCTGCTTCAATAGAAGTTAGTCAACTCAAATAAATATGAACTTTGCAGTGAATACTTTTCCAAAACAAAGAAAAAAAAAGCTCAATTTCAATCTTATTGATAAGAAATCAACTCCAAAATAACAATACACACCACTGTTCATGAAGTGTTTTCTTTCTGAACATCCTATGCATTTTTCCTGGTAATCTTCATTGTGCCAGCTGGTGTTTCAGTATAATCTCATTTTTCATGCCTTAATTATACCTTATGGGTGCTTTTGCAACAGGCTTTGACTGACTCTTTAAAGGAACACAAAAAGTAGTTTTTAGAAGAAAATAATTCTACAAAAATCAGTTGAAGCTCTATTGCTAGGAGATACAGCAACTACTTAAATGCCTTAAGAAAGGAATCTTACTCATTAAATGCTGAATAAAAATAACTACAGTGCTTATGCCTCCAACAGCTTTAAGTGATGGCTTTAAAATAATGTAGTAAAGGCAAGATGAATCAGGATCCATGCAACTTTTATTTTAATAATAGACAAATACAGGAAAATTTGCAATAATCTATCAAAACCGTATCTTATCAAGAACCAGAAAGGTGTTTAAAAAACATTCACATTCAATTCAGGTTATGTACAAACCAGTGTCTGTAAAAAAGAAAACAGCAAATGCTTTGAGTGTAAAAGAATTCCATTCTAGTTCATGTTTCAACATTTCCAATGACCAAGTTACCACTGAGATGCAATCACAGTGCAGACATGTTCCACAGTCTATTAAACTTGTTTCAACAGCATTGTCAAAAGTAATTTTTTAAATAAAGCATTTTGATAAGTTTTGTTGAACAGTACCATCTACCCAAAATTTACTTCTGCATATTTAATCCTTGACCACACCAATGGCAGAAGAGTTGTCATCTACAGGTCCAGAGTACATGAATCTGTATCTCCATAGGTACAGATACATATCTATACATCCAAGAAGCACCAGCCTCCCATGCCTGAAATAGCCTGTGTCTGCTTTGTACATTGAGATCAGCCATTTTTAGTGGAGCACAGCCCTTGGTTTTTTTGGCTCAAAGAAGTCATAATCTACCCATCCAGAACTATCCTGAATGTGTTGCAGTATCACATGCTTACACCTTCAGGATGCACCTCACACAGATGACATTTGAATTTGAGTGACCATAACAGCCATAACAACCATAACAGGCACAACAGCATCCTAAGCCTTTGCTGTAAGACCAGCTTCCAGGGGTCTCTCTTTCTTTGCCCTGGATTAAATCCCCCAATAGAAGGGGAAAAAAAGGAGACAAATGGAAGTGCCTGAATTTTAGGAAAATTATTATGCTTTCTCATTTATATATTGACTTGAAGTTTAGCCAAAGAAGGAGACCTATTGATGCAAGCTGAATGGAGAGAGAAAGATACTGTGATAGCCAGTTTCGAAGTATGAACACTGGAACAGCCACACAACAGTTACCCATCTGCCTGAACACAGAAGGGATGAATCTACTCAGGTTACACCATAGTTCTCTCAGAGCTGCAGTTTAATGTGCTGTCATTAACATACTAATTTAATAATAATGGAAGCTCTCTCAAAAATGCAGACTACTTATGAGAAATCTTTCAGTCACAACAATCTAACCAAGGTGAATCACAACCTCAAATTAGATCGGTGTTTCAAGACAAAGGAGAGAAAAGTGATACAACCTTCACACTTGTGTAATAACAACCCAAATGCAAACAAAAACTATTGGCAACTGAACCTTATTTGGACCTATGTTCTGAGATAATCCTTAGCTGCAAGATCTCATCTGAAACATAAGCTACCATGATTTGGCGTGAGAGGGCAAATCTAGAAAATTTCATCTGGTTTTTGAAGGTGTACCTAAGACCTGGTAATAAGCAGTGTACTTTAACATATAGCTGCCTATAAAAGCAATTTCGCTTCTAAATTTATTTTGAGATTCAAACACAAACTTGAACAGCTTCTGTGAACACAAATTTTATAGTCTCTACCACTGTAACTCTAAACTAGCTCAGAAATTAACACTTTGGAATAACAGAAGCAGCTCTGGGAAGTGGAAGACTGGCAATTTAGTGTTGGAAGGTTCTGAGCTCTTCCTTGGGTTGTACATCTAACACCCATTCAAGTATGTGAAAAGGCTTTTGTACATTTCTACAGGTTCTAAAGCAACTCTTAAAGGAGCTAATGCTCCCCTGGTGCACACTGAAGCCAAGAAGAAATAAGAGAGATGACGTCTGCATTTAAGTAACAACCCTTAACTGAGAGCCAGCTCAGACAGACAAATACTAGTGATGCCAACTCTTAGCAAACCTGTTCTATACAATGAAGCTATAGCTGGCATGCCCAATAAAACATGAGGGAACTTTCTTAGATATAATGCTCAGGAAAGGGACAAGTTACAATGGTATAAAAACAACTCGAAGTCCTGTTGAAAAAAAAGCCAAACACAAAAACCAACCAACAAATGACAACAAAAATCTCTAAAACCGTCACCAACCAACCTGTTTTAAGTCAGACTTCATTGCAACAAAATATGGAACAGTAATTTAAGCTAGAAAACACAAACAAGTTTGACTTGAAAAGTCACTGTAAGCAATTTTGATATAGTTAGTTTATTAATGCTATCCACAATGAAACAGCACACAAATGAGATGAATAAAAGTATTTTAGATGAGACAAGACAATGTATTTTATGAAAATGTAAATGTTAACACTACAGTTAACAAGCCATACTGGAAGAGACATACATTACCAAGGACAATCAATGAAAGCCTTTCTTGGTTTTAAAGCAGATTTATACATCACAGACTTACTTTCTTTACTTGGGCAATGGTTGGTGAGCATCTCTGATGTTTCAGTCCTATGAATCTATAAGCACTGAAACAAAACCCCAGGAAAAAAAGGTAAAAGGAGCTAGTGTCAGGATTTTGACAGTTGCTCTACTTGGCAAGGACTCCAGTATCAAGATGCAAGTAAAACAGAATACCCACTCACTCCCTATGGTTCCCAAGAAAAAACATTACTTCTACATAGTAAGAATTGATGGCAAAACCAACCTCATCTCACTCGTCTCATATCCAAGCAATTATTCATAAATGAGTTCTTTCAAATGAAGAAGAAATCAGAGTTTAGCAGTTTTAAGGTTTGAATAGATTCTTCTTATAAGAAGTTCAAAATCTCCTATCTTCTTTTCAGGGTATTGAATTGTCCTTCATTTTGCTAACCACCAGTTCCTCATGAGAGAGGTAAATAAAGTGAAGAGGGTCACAAATTTTGCTCCTTGGTGACACTAAGCAATCTCTCACCTAACTTAAATATCCTCACCAATAAAGATACTGCACAAAAAAAAATCCTTGCCAGCCTGAGGTGTTAGAGAGCTGAGTGACCAATACTCAGGTCAACAGAACTCTAAACCACGTTTTTGATGACCAAGAATTTCAGTGATGCGTTAGAAGAGCTCCTAATAGCACTCTGATCTCTAGATCTGGCAAGCTAAACTCCATCTGGGATTGCTGCAAACGCCTACTTATTTCGTAAGAATGCCAACAGAAGGAACCAGTCTGTGTTGTTAGTGACTACTTTCAAACGCAGGGTTTGAAACGGTGTTCTAGCAAAATGATTTGCAAGAGCACAGAAAGTAAGTCCCAAAATTGCTTTCTAATGTAGTCTATTAACCTTTTAGAATGCAAGATCCAAATTAGGACCTTATGATCCTCTACTGCCAAATAATTCAGTCCAAGTCTAAGCAGCTACATGAACTGGAGCAGGTGTACAGAAGGTGCACTCCATGCTTGAGAATACAAAGTATTAAAACTGAGAAGAGGCTCTAGTTCCAGTGTGGGGAAAAAAAAAAAAAAGCTTTTAAATTTACTAAACCAAACACACTCAGGCACAGAGGCTATGAAGTCATGGAGCACTCTTAGAGTGACAGTACTTTCTCCCTTTGTCGAATTGCTACGAAGTCCTTTCCCGTTACACAGTCGGGACTCCACTGTCAAAAAATCACTGCTGAAGAAGTCCAATTGGGCTCTCTCTCTTCAAGCGGTTACAGGGACAAGTTCCATGTGATTTGCCAGCTTCCTCTGTTAACATCAAGGAAGTCCTGAGCACCCTCAGTGCTGTGAAAACAATCAGCCTGTGGTAAGAGAGCACATTGCTGGTGGAAGCATTAGCAATTTTCACACAGGTGGTCCTTACCAGAGATATGTATATCAGATGATCTCTGATATAACAGCACCTGGCTTAGACTGGCCATCAAGAAGAAGCCACTTTCACACAGGAAAGTTCATATGGTGCCCAGTGCAGCAGTTGTCTCAGGAAAAAAAGCAAACCAAAAACCACCATCGGAGGAAGTTGTAATGATTCAGGCTTGGAATCTTGAGTATTCAACTTCAGTCTCGCATGAGAACTGAGGGAAAACCGTTTTTCCTCCTCCCAGATTTGCTACAAATATCCATTCCAGCATCATGTCTGCTAGATATAAAATTGATGGAATGCTAGCTGGTCCATAAAGGGTTGCACCAAGTTATCTGTAGCAAAGTAAAAAACTAGCCCAAATGTTATGGAGATTGGAAGAGCTGGTAAGGCCTTCTTAAAGATGGCGAGAAGCAGAAGTGTAAGGCACAGACCCTGAGGGGAAGGAAAAAAAACAAAACACAAAAAACACAGGGAGAAATTAGGGAACTCTGACAAGCGAAAGATTATATATTTAAAAAAATATATGTATAAGTCTTAATTCTACAGGTTATGTTTTACATCTTCCTAAACTAAAGGCTTAAGTGACAGATGAACAGCCAATGAAAATCACAGCTGAAGTCCTAACCACTTTTCAGTCTGGCCACCCAATAAACAAGATCAAAGACAAAATGCAGCAGTTACAACTTTGTCCTTGATGAACATTAGAAACTATCCCTATTATAATTTTACATTATACTCACAATTAATATCGCAACAAAACATGCTAAAGTTGTATTCCAGTCTCCACTTGCTGTTGCAGAGGCTTTGCCAACGAGGACACTGTAGAAAATGAAGTCTCCTAAACCGAGCTTTACTCCTCCTGCAAAGTGAACACATGGCAGCATCAAGTATCAGTCTACTAACATTACACATCAGTAGTTATCAAAGAATAGTACATATTTACATTAACTATTAACAAGACTTGCTAAAAATAACATTTTATTTTCAAAATTAGTACCACTCCTGAATCAAGCAATAAATTCCTGTGAAACAAGATGGCTTAGAAACACCAAACTACTCCATTAATTCACCCTTTAATTACAATTTGCCTATACTCCTATTTTCCTGGACATATAAATGCAGTATATACAAACTCGGATATTTGTAATTTTATTTCTGGAGGGGTGTCCACTTTTGGTTGTTTTGTCATATTCAACAGAATACTGAAGAGCAATCAATTCCTTTAAACTGGCTGAGAGAGGGGAAGAAAATAAATCCCTTGCGAATATTTTATTTCCAGGTAGAAACCTATACACTGCAAAATATTCCACTGCCTTCCCAATTTTCCTACAGAATCCTTATGAAGGTAGTTCTTAAAAGCACTTGTGTGTAAGTACAGAGCATATCACAGAGGAAAAAACTCAACATACTTAGACCAAGATGTGAGATTTAGGAAAATTCATTATCTCTTATTCTTTTAAATAGTAATTACTACCTTAGCAACAACTCTGGAAGCGCAATACTCAATTACTGCTGCAAGAACTCTAAGATTTCCTGAATGCCAGTTCACTTTCTGAGCTTCTAGTCTAAGGTGTTAATTAAGAAAGGGCAGCATCACGTGACCAGCTGTTTTCATTTGGCCTATTGATTACTTTCCCACCTCACAACAGTCCAGTCCAAAGCTCACTTCAGAGTTCCAAGAGGAACTAAGAACATCAAAACATAGGTGGATGTCTGGTTAATCATAAAGCAGGGGGAGAGGGGAAAGGAAAAAGAAAAAAAAAGGGAGAAAATGCATAAAAGAAAAAAAGGCAACCCTACTCTCTTTCAACAGGCCTCCAATAAATGCCTAGAACAGTGCATTCATGAAAAGCCCTTAAGCACTAAAACACCCTTTAACTGCTGTAACAGACCTTGGATGCTCCAGACTTCTAGTAAACTAATGCTGGCTGACAAGTGTGACTGGATCATTACTACTCACTGCAGGAATACAGGAAGGAGAAAATTATTAGCCTGGCTAGATGAGAGTCTTAGTTAAAAAGTTAACCGAAATGGCTGCTTTGCTAAAATTTTTGCATCTTGATGTTATTTTTTAAAGCTCTGGAAATTAAAAAGGATTTGCAGCATGCTGAATTTGGACTTTTTGAGACAAAGTAAATTTTAAAGCTGTCCTTAAAGTAGAAGTCTCTGTATTTTTAAAAGAGGAATACCTGATAGCCAGAGGAAGCAGCTGCATCTGCTAAAGTATGGCAGCATCACACGGGAAGAGCAGTTTATCAAACAGGCAGACCCTAATTTATTTAGAGCTTTGCAAATATAATAGTAGCTTGAACTCCAACTGGAAATCATGAGTCTGTTAAAATAAGTATCTGACTATTGATATCATACACTCTCCAAAGATATTTCACCTCAGCAAGATTCTGGAGAAAACTAAGCAAGCCCACTGCATTCTGTATTCATTTCAGTCTCCAATCAGGTTGTAAACATTGCTTCCTACCAAGTGGATTACAGCAGTTTAATCTTGAGGCAAAAAAAAACCTGGTAATGACTGCATTTACAGGGCCTGAAATCCAAAAGAGGTGATACACGGCAGAACACTGCATGAAAAAGACAAAGGCTAATGCAACTGACCGTGTAATGGTGTGAAAACAGCTTGTGCAACAAAAGCTTTGAGTCCATGTATCAAACTAAAGAGCAGTTTGGCCAATATTACTCACTCCTGCAACAAAACGAAATGCTACCAAAAAGCAAAACCATTATTCCCATGAGGCATATTGGTATTGATCAGGAGCAAGAGCATCTCTTCAGCTTGCTAATAGCTCACAGAATCCTCCATCTGTGCACTCAGGATGCCTGACTGACTAGCTTCAGATTTAGTAAGCTTTAGTAAGCTTTTCAGACACAGTAGTCCATACTCACGTTCTTCAGGGTCTTCACTTGTTTGAGAATTACTGGGTAGAGCCTGGACAGCAGCACGTGATTCAGGTGTTGATTCAATGGGTCCTATTCTGTTGTCCCTTTGTTGCTGCCATTCCTGACTAAAGCCACCATCATCTGCTTCAGCATCTTCATTCTGGGTCCGGCTTGCCGGAGCTCAAAGGAAGAAAGGCATTTAAGACTCCAAAAATGTGCCTTCTAAAACATGAAAGTCTCTCCACATATAAGATCATAGAAGAACAAGATAGAAAGAGGTATTCCACAATACTTAGCAACATCTAACATTGGCACACACAATCACAAGACATCCTCACTTAGGATTTTAATATTTACTTAAACAATCAGGAGTCAATGTACACTCTGCAGTCACAGCATCTAAATGTTGCACTCAAGTCCTAGTATTCAGGAGTACATCCACATGAAAGTGGAAGTTCTGTGGTGACTTAACAAAGATCACAATTTAAGGAATAAACTCTCATCTACTATTTAATTAGCTTCTTTAGTTGACATTGACAGCTTAATTTTCCAGTAAAGCAGAAAACTTTACTGAAAGTTACATATACATGGAAGCCTTCAAGCATGTTAAATTCAGAGACTGCACTCTGCTTTAGTAACACATAGAAATAAACAAACTCCATGTTTTAAACACTGCCTGCATAGCCAAAAGGGTGAGGCATATTTCTGTCTAACACAAATATGAATTGGTATTATGCTATACCATCCCAATTTGACAAGCAGTTGAGCTCAGTTAATAATTTTATAGTGAGAGTCATTTCAACACCAACATCCTGGATCCCAGAAAAACAAATGCAAGAACATTAACTGCAAAATAATAATTTTTCAGGTCTTGACAGATTCATCATTCTTAATTAGGCCTCCATGCTTTCACTTTCATGCCGCTTTACGGCACCCAAGACTCTTAAAAAACTAAAAGACAAGTGTCCATAAACATGTATTCCAATAAAGTGACAAAGGCTTGTCAAAGCAAAACTCACCTTGTTTATCATAAGTGGAGTTTTTGGATTTCCGTTGGGCTTCTGGATCTTCCTCAGCCATGTTCACAAGCCATATCATTGTTGCTATCAAAAAAATCCAAACCACAACAGCATAGCGAATTGTATCTTCAGGTGTATGAAATTCTGAGATAGTGCTAGCATCAATCCATTATTTCTCATTTTTCATGGGGTTTTTCTTGATACAACTATCTTTTCCAACAGGCAATTTTACTCTCATTAAAGCACAGTAATATCTGGAACACAGCCAGTACCAACTACAACACATTTACAGAAAGCGGTGAATAACATTTTATTCCTACTAGATTTTGTAAAAAATGGCAACAGCTGTTGCCAGACAAAAAATTCTCCAATCTGGACGTAACCAAACGTTGCTACATGTAGAAGGCTTATTTTAATTCATGTTCTCAGTGTTAACCTCTCCTCTCATGAAACAGAGTAACAGGCAGCTATGCCACGTTTTACTGATGTCGTGTAAGTGTGACAGATAAAGAACCAGTGACAGATAAAGCAAGCCCTCCCCTTTCTCCACTGTAAGCTTGTCCCTGAAGTGGCCAGCCTGCAGCACGCTTCCTGCTTCCACATTCAGGCCTGTCTGGAGCACCAGTAGCATAGTGACTTACGATTAGCCCCTTTCACTATTATCCACATGACTATGACTAGCAACGTGGAACTTCAGAAACAGTGGAATTAGGTACTAATTGACAGACAGGTCACAACAGCAAGTTTAATTCAATAGGTTATTTTTCACGACTGCAGGGAGAAACTACTTACCAAAAAGGACAAGCCCTTGAGAAAACAGGCACACACAAACCTCTTTCTAGTAATTTCTCACATTTCTTATACTAAGACACAGGTTATTTAAGGACTGAAAGCTGGTAAATATTTTCTGGAAACAATTGCTCCCTTTGAACAGGCTTAGTTTACAGCCTAAGGACATACCACTCTGTCCAAAACAAGGTCTGTTACCATTCTTCCTGTTTGTATTTTGGAACAAAACATGGTGGTTTTTATCTTGAAATGTCTCAGTCAGATGATGTTCCACATTTTTGAGTCAACAGTGAAACAAAAACTGAGGCCCAAGTGAACAGATCAAGAATTCAGCTGAAAAGCATCTTATTAAAACTCAGAAAAATGGAAGATTGCTTCAGATGAGTGGGTGATTGCAAGCTAAAAGAATTTAACAAAATGTACTTACAGGAGTATATAAGTGCTGGAAAGAGAGTTTCATTTCTCTCTTGAGCTGTTTCAACTAACATACGAAGAGGACCTTTAGGACACAGGACAGCAACCAAATCTGAAAGGAAGAGCAAACAGATCTTACATCCCTGCAGACATAGTTACAACACTTATAACACTTGGAAAGACTTGAAGTAAGAAAATGCACCCTGAACACAGACTTTGAAGACAGCCGTTGGCCACAATTCAGTATCCTACAGCAATACTTTTTAATATTGTCAGTTATGCAACCTATTTTACATATTACTGTAATATGCATACAAATTCTAAAACATTATATTCCTCACTTAAGATATTATGCAACTGCAAATGTACCTGTGCCTATATGTTGACCTGTGAATAATTCAAGAAAGCTACTCTTCAACTACCATCTTGGAAATACCCAAGCTTGCTTTCTATTAGGAAAGTTTTTTGTAACCTAAGTTTAATGCTAAAAGAAATTTTATGACAACAGGTGAGGCTTACTTAATTCCTGTGAAGCAGGCATATTTGGATAGAGAGCTCTAACACTGCTACTGCCTTTTGCACTTGTCCACTCACCATATGTCTTTAAATTAACTTGACACTAACTCTGACACTGAAAGGAACAGCTGACTTGTCAGGAGCTGCGTGTTGCTCAGAGCAGGCCTTCTGCACCTGAGCCAACTGCCCTGGCACCACTGCCGGTCCCACTCAAGCAAAGAATTCTTGGTGTTGGGTCACAGCCTTTGAAAACTTACATCCCCTTTACTCAAAACAACTACATCATGGTCTCAAAAATTGATCTCAAGAGTAATTTTGTTTTGCTATCACTGAATAAAGGCTGAATGCTTGGAGCACTCACATTTGTTCCAGTTGTATGAAGGGTGGAAACGGGGCTGGGGGATGGGAAGTTTTTCTTAATGTGTTTTGTGATCCATGAGCATACACACAAGGGACAATTTTTCTCCCCCTGAAGAAAGAGGACACTTAAAGAGTACACTGATGTATCAGAGCTAATCAAATCTTATTAACCCCTGCACTTATATCTGGACAGATTCTCAGTCTTTATCACGATCAGTGACTTTGAGAGCACACATTCACCACACTTACATGCTTCCAAAAAAATTCAAATTAAAGAGCACATATTCACTTAGCAGTAATGTTTTAATTATGTCTAAGTAACTGAATTTTAGTCTTGCCTGGAAATTAAATCAGTACTTAGGATATAGTGATCTTCTTATCAAGTGCTCAGTGCCCCCTAAAGCTTTATGGAAAAATTACATCTATGTTTCTCTCAGCCATCATTACAATGAATTAAAAAGAAAATAAAAAGCCAGGAGAACCGATCTCACAACCTTCTAAACAATCCCTCTAAATATAAAATGACTTTGAGCAACACAAACTGCTCTTAATCCTTCCTTCCTTCTTTCTCACTGTATTACCAGGTATAGATCAGATTGTTGTTCCTATGTCCACAGATTTGAGCAATTCATAGGTTGGGCAGATCTATATTTGTGTGAGTCTGTACAGAAACAACGAGCTCCTAAATTCTGAATGTACAAGGGTTTCCAAAGATTCTTGGGGAAAATGAGAAGCTGAGAGTTCTCCACCTTCATAAAAAAGATCAAAATGGGTCTCTCTCATCTCTTCCTCTCTTGAATTACTTCAGTTCTCCTCCCCAAAGAATCTGAAGAGTCCAGGAAACATGAAGGAAGACGGGATCATACAGTAACACAAAGCCTTCAGCTGCAGGAAACTGATCTTATTTATGAAGTCTGTAATCACCTTATCTGCTACTTTGGATGATACCCACACACACACATCCACACTTTTTTTTTTTTTAAGGTCCAGTCAGACAAGTGGAAAAGTCAGGGAATAAAAGAAATTCCCACCACAGGACCTGCTACTGTGCCTTGCTCCCAGACTTACCATACACTGAAATGACAGCCAGGATAAGCCATGCAGTCCATTCAGGAAGATACTTAATGAACACCAAGGCCATGAGAGCACTTATCATAATGAGATATGCCTGCTGGAGCCGAAGAGGACCCTTCCAATGGATACAAATCATTCCCACAACACCAAAGTTCCAGATCATGAGTGCCACCGTAATGTAGTCCATGGCAACATTATACGTCTTAAAAACCTCGCTAAAAAAAAAAAAAAGAAAATAATATAGACTGTATTTGCTTGAAACAATGGAAACAAATTACAGATGCAAACTTCAAAATAGCTTTTAAAAAATTTTTCATATTCAATGTAGTGGCATAAATGTAAAATTCTTTCTCCAATTAGTACTTAACTATTCTTCACAATGGGATTAATTTTGCCAGTGTTTGCTTCACACCAACTCTTCTGCTTTTCTGAAAATTTTCCTTAATATTCTACTTCTTTCTCAATCAAAGCCAAAACTGACAGGACAGGACATTACTGCAAAATCAGTCATTTTGATTATGCTCATAACTTTTAAAGATCAGAATAATAAGAACTTTTGAGGTTACAATGAATCTTTAAAGGCATGCAAAGATCTCTCTCTACTTACCTGCTGCCTGTGGAATGCTTTGCCAACTTTGCTAACAAAGATACACGTTTATTCCATTATTCCCCACCAACACTGAAGTAAAAAGCTTTATTTTTGGATGAACCATGTCTCTGTCACACCAAATACTATAAACTCATTAAGACCCTCAATAAGAGGGTCTTAATAGACAATAGACAAATGTCATCACCAAGTCACACGTGATTTCCGCTGACTCAGGGAAGAAAGGGTTGTGATGGCTTTTTGCAGAATCTGCTGTCACCAACTCACCAAGCCACTAAGAACCCTATAATTTGCATAATACTTTCCTCCAGGAAATTTGTCTTCTGCAGCTGTCAGTTGACCTTTGAGACGTACAGTGTCAACAGGATGTCCCTTACTGTCATCGTGTATAATTGGTCTACAAACTCCCTCACTCTCTGAACCTCTGGCAAAAGGAAGCCAGCACTGCTGTGAGGCAGGAGGGACAGATAAAGGAATTGCCTTTGTTAGGGTTAAATAACAAAGGCATCACAGATCACTTTCAGCAAAAATCAGTGACTGAAGGGAAGACCACTTTCAACCTCCACAGACCAAATTAAACAAGCTTCTTCAAAGAGAAGTGTTTGTCATGAAGTGGCATAAAACATACAGAGTATAATAATTTCATAAGTCTAGCTACAAACCCTGAGGAGGCTGCTCATTTTAGACAATACTGAGTATTTTGGCCGAATATTCTTGATGTCTGGACAAGGGCATGCTTTCAAATTTGAGAAGAAAAGCGCTGAATATATTTTGGTGAGATAGTAGATTCTTTTCCGCTGACTCTTTTCCACCACTCCCATGCAAACAGCCTTTGCATATACAGCTAACAATCAAAGCCATGATGTAAACAACTGCCCTTGAGTCATATGTCAATGAAAAATTAAGTTACCAGAAGACATGCCAGCAGAACAAGCTCCTCTCAAGATATGCTTATTCTGATAAGCAAGATGTGTTTATTCTGGTGATGCATGTGATGGACAGCCTCTGTACATAATCAGATGCACTATAAACCCATAAATCACTCTCTCTTTTATGTGTACTCTATCAGCCTACATAAAACTAAAAATTTTGTTGCAATAGCTTACTCACTATCATTCATCTTAAGATTCAAGGCCTAGTTCTAAAATAAATATACACATAAAGTGATACATGAAAAATAGCATATTAATGCTTTAGTTCACTTACCCCAGGTAGATGAATGAGAAAAAGAAAAGCAGCAAAAGAGAAGAAATGATAAGCCAACCATGGATCACCTGGACAAGAAGATATCAATACAGATGTTTTTACACTTGTTATTTTAAATTTATCATCTACTAAAAATACTTTTAAGGTTATTTTTCCTTTTGTTTAAAGCAGGAAAACGATTTAAGATCTCTCTCTTTCTTTGTCTGTTGCTACATTCATGTTTAGCTACACACATTGGTGTATTTCACTCTACACTTATAAATTTTAAGTGCTTTGCGAACTTTCAGTAGATGCTCTTCAGCTCTACTGAAAACTGCTGTTTGCATATTTTTAGACCATTTTGATACCAGTGGCATTAAAACATAGCAGAATCATCCAGCATGAACACAGATGGAAAACATGATTCACTTCTGTGCTGCTCTGATTTCAAATCATTTTCAGAATGCAGTTATAGAATTAAATGCTGGAACCTAGAAAAACCTTCAGTGCTTATCTGTTGAAAATGTCATTGATGAATGACTACATAAGGATTTCTATATTCTCTATCAGTCATCTATAGACATAATCCCTAATTTTGATACGAGAGCAGACATACATGACCAACAATTTAATAAAAAACAGTTCAGTGTTGTGCTCAGCAGGGACATGTAAAGATTTAAACCTGGAATCCATGACAGGCACTTAGACTTTGCACTGACAGAAGAGCACTATTGTGGTATTTTTTGTGCAAAATGAAAAAACCCAGATTGAAGACTGCGTTAAATCTGGTAATCTCTTAATATCTCTTAACTGAGAATGAACATATATTAGTCAAAGTCCCAGCACAGAATCTCTTACATAAAACCTGACCCAGTATTGCAAGTAGATAACCCGTCAGAAGCAATAATCTAGAAATCAAAGCTACATAAGGAGTCCTGCTTTGAACAGATATGCTCAGTGGAAAATTAACTGGCTAAATTTGCTGTATATGTGCACCAGATCAAAGCATTCAGAAACTGTTAAAAAACTGTTTTATCTCCTTGTCCTCTTCTTAAAGATGTGTAGTAGAATGCATCTTATGTTACAGTTCTTAAAATATTTAGCAAAAGTTAATTTAAAAGTAAAGTCCATATACACACAGACTAAAGGAATCACACTTACGTGATGCAACCAGGACTTTCTGGCAAGTTAAGAATCCAGCCATTACAGTTAGTAAATTAGTACATTGAGTCTAATGCTAAATTTTTCATGTGCATTTTTAAAATTCTCAGCCATTTTTGAAACATTTGTTCTCCTCCTTCACACTGTCTCTCAAAAGAGGTTCAAATTTAACTTTCAACTAAATAAAACCTGTCATTTAACTTCCTAATCTAACAGACTGGCTTTTGCTAGTATGTTCGCAAAAAGACTTAAGAAATTCCCACACGCAGTAAGTACAGTGCCTATAAAGATGCTGCAGGAAAACTGCCGAAGTATCTGTCGCAGCACGTCAAATTGTCACCACTCACAGCAAGTGGGAGAAAGAACCTTTCCAAAGGTGAATATTGGCATGTATTGATTGAAACAGAACCAAATTTTTCAACAACTTCTAAAGCTACTAAGTAGGGACCTAACAAGAGTAGCTTTATTCCTCTGTAAAATTAGTTGAAACTATTTTAAGAAAACAGCAAAGAAAGCTGTCTCATGACTTCTACCTGTAGTTCTTCTATTTGTAATATAGCTCTTAAACTCTTACCACTCAAGAAAATAAAGTGAATAGTAATGTTTCAGTCTAAAAAAATAGTGAATGCTAACAGTGTCAAACACCAAGACCATAGTCCAGCAAACTTCTACACACACCTTGTGTAACTACTGCCAACAGAACTAGAGCAGGTAGTTTCAAGAGTTGACCTAAGATGGCATTTTACACACAGATGCTTGCTTTATTCTCAATATGTGCCTCATTTACTATAGCATTTTCCAGATCACTGGTCTCTTTTCTTACAAGTGACTTTTCGAAAGTACTTCTTGTAAGTTTTGCTCACTGTTTTCCTAGCAGGGTACCACAACAGATTTTTTGCCTTCTCATTAAAGAATTTTCATTCTTCATTTAGCAACAATTTTGACACTAATTGATTGCTAGTACAAATTTGGCTTTACCTGCTACAACTTCAATAAAAATTAAGGATGGACTGCAGGATGCAGAGAATTAAAATGAGCTACAGCAGTCAAACTTTGGTTAGGCAGACTGAAACAATGAAGAATGCAGAGAATAATAAATTAAAAAGAAAAATCTAATCAAATACAATCCCCCTCAAAGTTGCTGTTTCTGGTTAGATTGAGGAGCTAGAATCAGGATCATGCTTAACATATCTACAGGACAACCACAGGAAACTAACAACAGTGAAGCTGAAGTAGTATTTCCTTTCTTCAAGAGAGTTTTCAGATAAAAATCTTGTGAAGATAAGCAAATTATCACTACTGGATGAAGACCTAATGTTCTTTCATTATAAATTCCATTCTCTATAATCTAGACTACAATCTACATATAGAACTGCATGTAAAATAGAACTCAATGGACAGGTAACTACATTTCATAGCAGCATCAAAATACTCTGTTACGAAAGCTAAAAATAAGTTAATTATTTAGTGTAATTAGCATAAAATACAAGCTCAGGAAATTTCTGGTATCTAATAATGTTAATTTTTAGTAGAACAAATATTTTTGTAAGGAAAATGTGCTGTGCTTTAAAAGGTCAAGAAGGAAACAAGAAAAGGGAAAAGCTTAGTAAAAACTAGTTGATGCCTTCAGCACCTGAGGAGAACTAACTGGCTACTAAGGAACCTAGCTAAAGCACAATAGTTATTTGACTTCATTAGAATGAAGAGAACTGCCAGTTTAACAAGAACACTTGGTCAGTTCAGCTGTAACACCACACTACGGTAAAAGTGAAGGTCCATACATTAAAAATCAGTATTCCATGATGTATGCAGATTCAGGCAAAAATAATTTCCCCTGTCACTCCACAGATAATTTGTAAAGGGATTTCACTCACAGACATTAAGACCAAAACCATTGTTCCCTCATGAAAACAAAATGAAATGAAGCAAACCTTTGAATCCCACTACTTGTTTTACAGCTGTGAAACAGATTCAAGGATCTGGCTGTATACTGAGAAGTTTCATTAGGCTAAGCCTTGTTAAATGGATCACCAAGACCAAAACAAACCAGGAATTTTCATGGACAACTCCTTCCATGCAGGTGGCATTGCAGTAAATTATGCTAAGCCTAGACTTGCCTAGATGACGTCATGACATGATTGAAGCCTTTCACAAAGAGCCTTAGAGTCTCTGTGTTTGCCGTACGAATACTGCCTGGTGTGTACAGCCACGCGCACGTCACGCTGATGGGAGACATCTGTACCGGGAACAGGGTGGGAGAGGGGAGACCTCAAAACAGGTCCAAGTCTGTCCTTTGTATTTCTTGACCACAGACAGATTTCAACGCATGAACATTTCAGAAGAATAGAAAGCAGCGTCACCCTATTTCTAGAATGACAGAACAGATGGCACTGATAGCACCGGGCCTTTGCCCCGCTTTGTGTCAAACAAACAAAAGCCACAAAATTGAAACGGTGAATTAAATCACCAATTCTGCTACCTTCGTTCACTCATCCTTCATAAGCCTTTTGTTCTATTCTCTAAATAATCTGTACTAATAAATAAAACTAGCACAACTACTTACCTTGTAGCACCTGTATTTGTAAAGCACAACCAGGAGGATGGTCATGACAATGATAACGCTGATCATGATGGCCGCATTAAGAATAGAATTCAGGGCTCTCTGTCCTACTGTCTCTGTCTCTTCTGTGAAAGGAGTGTAGATGCTACAAAAACAAAAAGTCAACTGAAATGACACTGAATGCACAGATGTTTCTGGCATGTGAGGCCAACATGAAACAAAATTGCAGTAATCTTTCAATTCAGAGCTGCGAAAGCAACATCTATTTTCTACTGAGGCAAAACTTGAAAGGTGGCATGGTATCATATTAGGCAAACTTGAATTCCTTATAGTATTTGCACTTCCTACATTCTTAGACTACTACTGTTTTCTGCTTTGTAAAGCAGATAAAGCCCACAGCTGCCCACTGATATGGCTACTCCCATGCCGTGTGTCACTGCCACTCTCCCATGCCACCACTCATGCGCTGGCCAGCGCAGCTGGAGTTTCACCTACGGATTCGCCATGGCAGGCTCCCCTGTGATTTCAACAAAACAACGCATGGGCTCAACTCACTCCTTCCTAAAGAAATACAACCTCCGGAGTACACTACTTCATTGTGAGGTGGGAAGGCGAGACAGGGAGAAAACACTTATCATAAATAAAATCTCAAAAAAAAAAAATTCTTTGATCAACAACTTCTAAAGTGAAGAAGAACTCTGTGTTTCATTCATTCATATCCATTTTATGACATGCTTATATTACACAAACATTTCAAAGCCAAACATACTTTGAATCATTTTGTCTAAATGTTTTAACAGTGGAACATTTAGACTGATGTTTAAGGTCCATTCCAATTCCTTAACATTTTGTGATTCTATTACTTGCTGCAGTTCCTAACAGGCTCAGTATTCTCCCTTTGCCCCCTTTCTCTCAAATCAGCTTTAACTGGAATTGGGGTTTTTTTTGGCAACATTAATATTTTACCAAAATCCAAAAAAAATCTACAGAAACATCTGCCAGGAAAGTTTCTATAACTTCACTAGAAGTGAACCTCTTGAAGTTATATTCCACTTCCATTTGAATTTCTTTATCAAACAGCATGGGCAAACCAGAACATGGCATATATGTTATTTCATTTACACTGGTAGTTTTGTTCCTTTTCCAAAACTCTTGTATTCTAGCATTGTACAAGTGAAATGGCTTTGGCTCAGGATGAAGTTTATTTTATAAATACCACAGAGCCTGAAGAAGTATTAAAATGAGGACTAGGATTTGAATCAACCAGTAACAACCAAGATATTATCCCCATTGGTCACCAGACAAACAACAAATGTCAATAGTACCACAAAGAGAAGAGTCTGGTTTTCAGAAGGAATAAAACAAAACTATCTTTGGACTGGAGAAGGGGAA
The DNA here is from genome assembly GCA_013397845.1 of Melanocharis versteri. Taxonomy (NCBI): domain Eukaryota; kingdom Metazoa; phylum Chordata; class Aves; order Passeriformes; family Melanocharitidae; genus Melanocharis; species Melanocharis versteri. Next base: position 1,168,178 of record VZTG01005281.1, on the reverse strand, counting down.
AAGGGAAGCAAGAGGAAGTTCACTGCTTGAATCAGATTCCAGAAGAAACGGGAGTTTGAAGAAAATTATCTAAGTCCACTAAAAAGATAGGGGAAAATATTGATACATACAGCTGTCCATCCTTGCGTGTATAAAAGCTGACAGACTTGATAGTCGCAACAACGACCACCATGCAAAGCGTGACAGGCACAAACAGCATAATCACATGTTTTGCCCCATATTTCAGTGTTAGCTCTTCATCTTCTTCTTCATCCTGCTCCACCACTTGCTGAATGTTGTTTTGTGGCTGCCCATTAGTCTCAGATTCGGCATTGTCATTTCTTCTGCGCTCACTATTATCATGGCGACGTCTTTCACTGTTGTCATTCTGCAATACACAAAAACCAGTTTCCTCAGCAACTCTCCACAATCATGTTCTTGTACATTAAGCTAAAGACGACCCTGAGGAGGAAACATGTAAGATAATATTTACTGCCAAGAACACTTGCTACAGCAGGGATTTAAACAGTAGTAATTAATTGCATCACAGTTATTAAAAGAATGGGAGCACAGGGTCATGTTAGAAACATTTACATTAAAAACACCAACAGTCAAAAGTAGGCAGGTTGCATCTAAGAGCCTGTGTCACCTTTCCTTTAAAGAGAATTTCAAAAGGTGAATAAAGGCATCTTTTTCCCTTGGTTCAAACCACAGTTGGTAAAAGGATGCATGACAGTAGAATGCCTGTAACTTGACAAGAATTAACTGTATCGACCCTTAAGAATAATGCCAAACACACACTTATGATCCCCTCTCCATGAAAATCCCAAGAAAATGTCTACTTCCTTTACTATGTTACTTCCACTAGAGTATACTATATATATTAAAATGGATTTTCATGAGGTATTGTGTTCTCACATTTTTAGTAAGAATGACACAGAAATGGTGATCAAATTCAGGTAATTCTCAGTCTTCAGACTACTATTTGATCTCAAAGTTTTGGCACAATAAGCCCGCAGATTCTTTCTTCTTTCCCAAGGAAACTACTGCCACACCCTTTCGCTGATATTGAAGAAATTCCACCACTCTTATCACAAACGTGAAAGAGCTTCCTATCCTTCCTAATACTGAAACATGAAGGGTATAATACATGAAACATCAAGGGTATAATTCAAACACCAAGACAGTGGTAAACTTCCAATGGAAGCAAAAGCACAAACTGGGAACATCACCTATAAGTAAATGATCAGGCCTGCGCTCCAGGCTCCTGGTGTCACAAATCTTCTGCACCCTCTTCAAGAAGCCCCACAAGCAGGGGGCATTCACCTTTTATATGTTGTGTGCACAGACAGAGAACACAACAGGAGATTGATCTATGCTTTACCTGTTCTGGGCTACAAAGAAATAAAACCATTACCAGACACTCTAAACAAGCACTGAAATGTGACAGTTGATACAGACCACTTGTTTTTTTAGTGTGTTACCATGTCCAAAATCAGTGCTGTACTGTTCAAATTCAAGAGGTTTAATACACCAGATAAAACAAAAAGATTTTTGATTCCTTACAAAATTAATCTCACTTCTGAATTACTTCATGCAGAACAGTTCTGTTTTACTAAGTGCACTAAAGCAGCATTAGATTAAAATGTACAAAAAACTGAACGAAGATACCTTTCGCAATACCTCAAAAATATCACTCAGTTTTCATAAAATTGATCTGACATAAGACAGGGCACTGAAAATAACCTAATGAATTTCTCCTTAAGTATTCTTACTTAGGTAGGTTTTTCCTTAAATGTACAATGTTAAAGTCTAATTACCTGATCTCAGTAGCATTTCCAAACATAACTGCTGACTTGTATCTCATTAATTCACTGCAGTTTTTCAGTAAATCAATAGTAATTTTAGAGATTCTTTTCAACAGAATTTTCCCAGCCCCATCCTCAGAAAAGAGAAGATGATAAGTACACACTCAGAAACTCATAATGGGGTTTTTAAAAGCACTTAAGTGATTAAGGAGCACAAGTCCCCGGACTTTGAACTGTAAATACTGACACTGCTAAAACCCTGGTTGAAGCTTTACTTTCCCAACCCATGAAAAATTTGCTTTTACAAGCAGTATGAAGTAACAATATGCACAAAATTCTCTGCCTCTTTCTTCCTTCTTTTGTGGTATCCTCAGGATCAAGCTCAGCAGGGTTTCAAGATCTGTCCTCTAAGAAAATCTGTTTCATTTTCCAATGAGGAAATGGAATGTAAGAGGAGAAAAAACAAAGATTGTCTAAATTAAACAATTAAAACTAGGACACAACCAGATTTTTAGAGTTATGGTTTTAACCTTTGTTTGGATTTAGTATAATTAACTTGAAAAATGTCCTGAAAAAGATTCTGTGTTCAAAATTGTTTCTTACTAAATGAAAAATTTATTATAAATCACTTGGCATTTTGAATAAAGTCCTCACATACAATTATGGAAAGTCATATAGAAATGGGAATATGGGAGAATGCAAGCAGAGATCATGTTTAATTAATCTGAAATGCTGGCTACAACCAAACCTATTTCTGTACAGAGTATGGAAGAAATGTCACATTTTTCACTTTGATAGTAAAATACTCCATTTCTCTCAGTCTACAACAAGACAACAATAAACTTAACCACCTAAATAAACTGCCTAAGATGATTGTAAGTAACACTACACTGGAGATGAACAGAGCCTTGGAACTCTGCACAAGCAGAGCAGACTGAGTATTTAGGTTTCTGCACACTTGCCAAATGTATCGCTTTTTCACTGCTGTAATAACAGTCTTGCATGAGGGAGCACTTACCCCATCTCTGGAACAGAAATATACGAAATAAATTAAAAATCTAGAGCTTCACAGAGGAACACAAAAACATCCACAGGAAAAGCCTGCTCAACTAGTAAACCACTACAAAAAACTGTAATATCAAACATAAAGAGAAAAACTGAAGAAATTAGACCAATATATGTCACTTTACTCCCTTCACTAGTTAGGAACAAAGATACAATCAAAAAAGAGCTTTACATACTAAAACACAGTGCATGAAAACCAGATCAGCACCAAGAGTTACATGAGTTATTCTCTCATTTGCAGTTAAAGCTAGAGAATAGTTGTCCCTTCAGGCTACTAAAGTGTAGCTAAACGTGACATGCGCGTGCCCCACTGCTAAAAAGAACAAAGTGCACTTATATCCTACCTGATCAGTATTAAACAGAGCAGAGGCCATGGACTCTTGCTGAAGTGGAAGCAAAGGAACAGACTCTTCACTTTCCTCAGACATAGTTAAAAGTGAAAACTCTGAAGCTAAAAAGTCAGTAACACCTGTTGTAACACCGTAAGCAAATGTAAGTTACGAACTACGCGCTATCAGGCGAATAAACAATATCAAAAGCAAATGATAGTTTTTCTTCCCTACCAGGAAAATAGTTAATAGCAAACCCAGACCAATGCCCTTGAACCAAGAGATAAAAGCCTAGCATATTTGATAAGAAGTTTTTAGTTATGAAATCCAGATTTATCCATCGGGAGCAGACCACCATGCCTGACAGTGGGCATGGACTTCATCAGTTCTCACATATATCACTGATGTTAAAAGGTCATTACGCAGTGGCAGATATTGAAGACTGGGCTGAGCTCTTTGTGTGTGACTAGAAGAAGAGATGGCAAATTATAGCACTTAGTGATTTCACATGCTGACTGTTAGCCACAGAAGCTAGCATACTTAAGCAGGAAAGGACATTTCTAGGTATGTACAAAAACAAAGTAGATGTGTAGAGCGGAGAAACATCATTACAACTTAGTATCAAAACTACGGTTACTTTTACATGGAAAGAAAAAGCACAAGCAGCAGTTATTCATCAGTACAGTCTCTTTAGCGAGAAGAACATAGAACCCCTTGCTGGTAAGGAGCATCACCAAGTTATCTGTAAGGGCAGTGAGCCCACAGCTTAGTGCTGAGCTCTGCCTTTTTAATCTGGCAGAAGTGTTCAATAAAAATTAATCTCTCACCTGTCCAAGAGGAAAAGAAACCTTTTTCATTCCCTCTGAATTAAAAGGAGAAAGGATGGAGTAGGCAAGTTCCCACTTTGCTGTTTTAATTTTTCAAACGTTTTCTACTTTTACTGATACAGCATGATGCTTATCTCAGTATTTTTCAAAATTCTATATAAACTGCTGGATTGTATAGAAGAGTTGAAGCAGGAATCAGAACATTCTCTTGAATTACTGCTACAGACATGTCTACAAGTGGCCCAGACTCACAAGAGCATTTCTGCGTCACAAGGAAACCTGATATTCAAGAGCTATAGCAGGAACAAAGAACAGTGTGACAAGTCTCAGAGCCTGAGCACCACACCCAAGTAGATCATCTAAACCTGATTTTACCAAAATACATACATTACAATGGTATAGTTTTAGCAACAAGTATGCGCTTAGGTCTTACAAAGCAATCATACAAAACTTCATGTTTTGAGTTCCTCCTCCCCCAAAACCTCAAGAACCATGAGAGCACCTTAAGAATTATTCACAAGTAAGACAAGACAGAGGTGTTCTTCCTGCATAGGAACAGTCCTCCAGCAAGAGCAATAACAAAACGCAGGCTTCAAGCTCCACCTAGATTAAAATTAACTCTGTGACTGAGAAACCTGTGAACCAAGCAGACCACAGCCAGGCTAGATCAAGAGAGCTCACTAAATCCTGTAAATGTCAGTGTTTGATACCAGACTGTTCCACCCCTTTTTTTTTTTTTTCTTGATGGCTTGGTCACTCCAACACCACTTTAAACTGGGGGAAGTCTTATCTGTACGTAAAAGTTAGTTTAGAACATCAGATATTTTGCAGCATATTTCTTCTGGCACTGCTTATCACCACAAAAGTCCAGAAAGATAAAACTAATCCCAACAAACTATTCATCCCCATTTAATTGCCACCAGGTAGTAAAATTGTTTGTTACATACGGTGTTGCTGAGGTGGGTATCAGGGAAGTTTTCTGTCAGCTGCCCATGCTGAAACTGGGGTAAATGCGCAGACAGCTCTGTCATTGGGACAGTCCTCAGGGAATCACTTATTTCCACACAAAATGGACCTTTCCTCTTGAGATGCTGAAAGGAAAGAGATGTGTAAAAAGCCTTTGTTCTTAACATGACCAGGTTCTCCCTCCCCTCCCTACTCCAGTTTCTGGAGCTCACATAGACCAAAGACAACCACTTTGTATCTAACCATGACACCAGACTGTATCATGTCTACTAAGAGGTCATAATAGGGATTTTCCAGCACAAAAATAAGAACCTCTAAGTGTTATCAAATTAGTTCATCAGCTACAGAAGTCAGTCAGCAACAAACTAATAATTTAAACAGTTCTCCACTCCTTCTTGTGCAACAAATGAGAAGCATTCCACACTTGCTCAGAGCACAACTTCCATGTTTTTATCTCAGCAGAGCACAATCTCTCCAAGTTGTTCTGTTTTGGACTGCTGATAAATTTCACGGTAATTTTCAAGGATGACTGAGTTACACTTGATTATTTAAAATCTAGACATATCCTTAACACTGTGATGATGCAAGAGTGACCTAGTGCTACACAAGACAGTATTTCAGCTGAGCCTCAAGAACTAACATGCATTTGGCTCCCTATATGTACCAGCTACATCTACATAAACATGCCACATGTATGCAACAGCTTTATATGTTCTTACATAACAAAGTCAGATGATAAAATTGTCCTATGTGAACTACATGCCCCGTAACATAAGATGATAAAGCAATATAGGGGTAAGAGGAAGCTTGACTGACCTAACCAAATTTCAGAAAAGAACCCCACAATTTTAAGAGACAATGAGCAGGCCTAGATAAATCACAGGCTTGGTCACACAGGAAAATAAATAATGGATACACCTCAAAGGTGGAGTGCCTAGGGTTAACAAGTATCTCTTGCTCCTAGATTGTGCTAATTCCAGCACTCATCTGTCCTCTTTACAGTAAATTTTACTCACTAAAATGGAAGAAAACAAATCCAGGAAAAAAACCTAAGAATATTTTTCTGCTCCTTTAGTATACTCAGCTAATGTATTGTGGGATCTTGAAAAACTCTTACAACAGAGGACATCACAAAGCAAAGCCTCTCACTTTTGGCAGCAGCAAGACAAGTGCTCCAAGACAGCATCTTACCTAAAGAGAAAGATAAGCCTATTTTCATAAACAGAACAGAAGCTGTTTTGGTATTTACAAATAAACATGTATCTAACAAGACTAGGGCACAGCGCTAACTTCAGCAGCTTACTTAGTGAAGCTCACACTGAAGAGCCAATAGGAAGCAACACCAATTTAACAAGTCTACTGGGAGCATGCAAACTGTTTGGAAAAAGAAAGTCAACGTAGTATTCACTAGAATAGCTCCCTTCCACATTTGCCATTAAAAATAAGGCTCACCTAACTTAAAATATAATTTAAATGTAAGATTAGATGAAAATAAATATGAATTACATTGCTCATACTTTTAAAATTTTACTTTAATTCTTTGGTTGGGCTACAGAATAAAAACAATGTTGTTTTAAGCCTGCTATTGGTAGTAATTCTCAGTGACAGAGCAACCACAATGGAAAAAGTTGAGAAGTTTCAGCCAGATGTGGACTATCAGAATGAGATTTTTCACATAGCAGCATATCAAAATTCTAATTAAATTACTGGAGAGAAAACCAAAATGAATCGCCAATCACAAAATCCTACTTACAGACTGGTAAAGAAAACCACCACAAATCTACCAAACAAAAAAATGTCAACTACTGAGGACTGGAGAGAATCAGAAGACAGGGAGGAGTAACTGATGGAAGAGTTGCACCAAAGTTTGAATGACAGATCTCAAAATCTACGGTTTTTTAAAACACAAACAGTTCTCTTTTGAAAACTGAAGAGCTCAGAAAATGGATTCAGGAACATCTTCCCAAACAACTTTATTTTATATTTCTAAATAAATGAAATTTGTATTTGAAACGTAACTATGAATCAACGAAATCTATAAATGAACTGTGCATAAACAGACACAAACTAAAACTTTGCTTGTTTTACCTGAAAAGGGACTCACCAAGAATTTTTTTTTCTAATGAAGCTGTTAATGTTAAAATAGCCTGTCTAAAAAAGTTCTTCCTTGTTTCCTTTGGCTTTCCTAGGTCAGAACAACCGGAGTTACTACTGTCGCTGTCATGCGCTTGTATTTAGCCTAATAAACAGAGGTGACACGCAAGGAAGCTCCTCGCAGAAGAGAAAGCAAAGCAAGTATCGATCAGACAATCGCGGCGCGGTTAACCCCTGCTTTCTCCCTCAAGCGAGCAGCAGGAAGCAGCTGCCACCGCTTCGGGGGCACCCCCGCCGCCCCGGCCCTCAG
>VZTG01005281.1:1072433-1160505 GCA_013397845.1 Melanocharis versteri | reverse complement strand
CGAGGAATCGCGAAAAGAAAACCTAGCTTGATCTTTTTAACCTAGTACCAGATAAAGAGAGAGGTTTCATGAGAAAATACGCTTCTCGGCTGTTTAGAATGTAAGTCATATATATGCCAGTAACTCTGTTTTAAAATGCCACGAAGAAAGGCGCTAAGAAACTAACTTGAAGGGATATTTATATTTCAAAATGAAAACAGTATTAAAAGTGAACACGGTGTCTCTTCAAGAAGCCTCTAAGTGGAGCTGTGACTAGTTAGTGAAAAAAAACCAAAATAACAAAGTCAATTCCAAATTTGAAACTTACCTTGCTATCCATATTTGAAGGATAATCCACAATTCCTTCAAGTGCATAATCAATTGGGTTAGTAACATCCAGCGAATGCTATGATACATGTAACCATTCTGAATACATGAAATGTAAAATCTGAGGGACCATGTAATTCTGCATGTTTAAAACAATGTTGTGTTTCAGTATTTGACTACACTACAGAAAGATCTATAGTAAAATTAAGTGGGATAGAACTGTTGCAGCTAAGAGTTTGATGTAAGCATTGCAACACAAATACTGACTTTCAGTAGCTCATAAGCATATGAAATGCATTTAAAATAAGCCATTTTTAGACTGAAAGTGATGTCTAACCATTAATCAAATAAAACTACTTGTAATTTAAAAGGGGGAAACAACCAAACAAAAAACTCAACCAACCAAACACGGGCATACAGCTATACCAAACTATTTTCTGTTATTAGTATCGGCTTGATCCATGATGAAATGTCCATTAAACAATACCTTATACTGCTCAAACTGCATGACTGTGTACTAATTTTTAATTCTGTACTCAATGTTCCTACACAGGATAATGCATAGAATATGAAAAAGTGTGACTCAATTGTAATATAAAAACCAACAGCTTGCAGTTTTCAGTGTATCCGCTTTCCAAAATACTACTTTTGCAAGCAGTTATCTAGCAACTCTGTTTAATAAGAGCACGAAAGGTCTACTTCCCTCTTACTAATAGGAAAGCATTAGCAGTAAGACACAGGAATTCAGCAAGAAGCTAAACTCACTGTTTGGGGCCTTTCCCCTGCCCACATTTAGAGCCATGGCCATCTAGCTAGATCATTATTTTTAGTACAGGTTCCTGTTTAGAGATTGAACAGCCAAAATTAGAAAGACCAAATCAGCAGGTGAGCAAGTTAAATACTCTAAGAACAAAAGAAGTCTCTCACCAACTTAAAAGATAATATAAAAAGATATCATTCTTGATAATGGATCTTACTTGCTCCTTGTTTCCCCTTTCTTTTCAGTGTATATTAATGAAGAAAAGTGATACTTTAGATTTTGTACTCACATATGCCAAACACTGAATGGCAGTTACACAAAATGATTATCAGGAGAGTAAGAACGTGTTATGTCAAGTTTTAAAGCCTTATTCCACAGTAAGGTCCAGATCAACAAGTACATCCTGTTCTGTTGTGTGAATACAGGTATTTTTTCATTACACAGTATGTGGAGCTTCTGGAGTAACTCTCCCTCACATTATGGGTTGTACTATGGCATGATGCACTGAGTACCTGGTGGCAACATACACACTTTACTCACGTATCTCATTCTGAGCATACTCTTGATCTATGCATTCACTAACGTAGCACATAGAGTGAGTATTAAATCATACATCCAGACAGTGAAGTGTTGTACTCTTGGCAAAAAAGGCTTTTTCTAACCCAGATTTTCCAAATTTATCTTGAAATAATTCTGTTACTGCATGTTTAAAGGTAACAAACAGAAGTTTGTTCAAGTTTCTATAAGAACCTCAGCAGTACATAATTTTTTCTACTCCCCAGCATCACTGACACAAAATACAATATCACGGAGACATAATAACAATAATTTGAGTAAGAGGTAAAAGTAAAAGTGACATTATACTTGCATTCTTAAAGAGGAAAAGCTGATAAGCCAAACCAGAGTTCATCTAGTGAACATTCCTTTCTTCTTCCACTACTGAAGAAAACCTCAACTTCCACAAAATTGATTTTTTGATGATATCACAATGATTCTATATACTTATTTACCTAGATATTTAACACTCCAGCTTAAAGTTTACATGTCTTTCTCATCCAGGCACCTTCAGTCTCCTTAGGAAGAGTACAAGCTTATGTCCATTGCATATCATAATTTAGTTTAGGCCAGAAATAAACTAAAGTTTCACAACTTGAGCTTTCTCTGAAGAATCTGTATGAGGATGTTGGGCAATCTGTCACACAGTGGCATTACAACGTGTTTGTCACATTTGTCTTGTTTAACTACTTCTAATAAGAGAGAATGCCATTTACCAGGTCAAAAGGCACTTGTGAAGTTCACTCTCCCTCTTCTCTGTATCTGCTACAAACAAAGCAAGTTTTGAATTTATTTAGAATTCAAAAAGTTTTTGGTAAATGGTGATGCAGAACTGTATAGGGAGAACAAGGAAGTAATTTCTTAGGGTTGCAACCATCAAGTTGCAGAAAAAAATAGAAAGATTGCAACATATAAGCATGCAAACCAAAACATTCTCACATAAACTCAAGCACAACATGAAAGTAACATCTGAGCATGACACTTCAAGTTAAAAAAGAACATTTGGTGGTGTGTAGTGTTGTATCACAGGGATGAGAAAGAATATCCTGGAATCACATCTAAATTTGCAGGCTTCTAGTCACCTGATACAAGCAGGAGGTAGTTTAAAAAAAAAAAAAAAAACACCCCTAATTTGGGAACACTCGATTCAGTAAGCAGTGTTAAATACAATTGCATGCTGCATGAGACTCCAAAAGAATATCAGCCCTTAAATCAAATATATACATTTTTAATATCTGAAATATTTACATGGTGGAACCTTTACACGATCCCATTTGTTAAGAACAGTGTTTTCAAGTGTCCTCTCCAGATACAAAGAACTAGTAACTCAAGGTCACAGTTATGTTTTCTGAACAGGTCAACCTGTATCCTTCAGTTAAATACAATATAGAGATACTGGAACACCTTTACTTAATTTGCTTGCTATTAAGAATTGTGTTTCAAAAATTAAAAATAATTTTGAGACCGTTTGCTCCCTGGAACACAGTCCTCCTGCAATCAAAACAGCTCACAGCACATTATAGATTTGACTTCTTACCCAGGTATGAGATAAAAAAAAATGCAGTTTACAGTACATGTCATCATTTATACCATATCAGTCTATTTATAAAAAAACTTACAAACAAGGCAGGAAAATATTACCCTCTTTTTGTGGACAACAGACTGCGTACAGTAGAAAACAAAAGTCAGGGCTAGTTTAACAGTATGGATAAAAACAAGATCTCAGCTTTGTTTGAAAACTTATGGTTTAGTTTTCATGGTTTGTTTTTTTCTTTTTTAAGAGACAGTTACATCCAAACAGGGCTTTTTGTTTTGTTTCTAAATACTAAAAAAAAAGTCTTAAAAAATAATTTCTTTTTAAAAAAGCCATCTGATTATTTTGGAGACAGAAGGGATAGCAGGTAAGGGCTAGAATGAAATTGAGCAGAAGAAAAAAACAAAAACCATTAGATAGCACTTCCTGAATTTAGGTCCTGCTCTTGTTTTAACTGAGCAAATAAAAAACTTCCTGTGATTTGCACTTTTTGGGAAAGAAGCAGAGCATCTGCAAGAGATTAAGTTCCCAGCTTCATCAGTAATTCTTAATGGGCAACAAAATACCAAGATTACTACTGGTTCACATTAGAAAGAGAAGTTTGAAGAACTCCTTTTCCAGTCAGATGAAGAGCTCAAATGAACACAACAAAGCTGTTCCGTGAAAACAGCTCGAGACACTTATTTTTAAATCGTATTTTGATCATTCCTTAAATAAAAAAAGGGGAAGTATGCTCCCAAAAAAACACTGATAAACTTGCAGTAAAATCCTTTGTCTTCATCTGTAACTGATATAGTTCCACATTAAGTGCAAATGTTTTGCAAAACGGGATTTTTTTTTTCTTAATATTTACAAGAATCAGAGTAACATAACAAAATTACCAAAGAGCATGTACAGTAGCTGCAGCTTATAAAACATACCGGTAATTGTACCTCGTGTATTATAAAGAGAACCAATGCAGGATTCGATAACTAACTGAGAAGGGTAAAAGGGGCCTCAGAGCAGAGGACAAAAAAATTCACATTTTCTACATAAAAAAATACAGGTCTCAAGTCTCTGAGAACAGAGAGAATTCAAAGTCTCTGAACAATGGGGGGAAAAAAAAGCCCAAAATTGAAATGGAACCCTAGAAGCAAGGAGAGTGCTTTATTTCACTAGGCCAATCTTCTTTGCTTCTGTCTCGTATATCAACAACCTCCACATTTTGACTATGAAAACTTCAGCTTCTTCATCTAGTACCTGTAGGAAATACACATTTTATAGATTATTTTTTAGGTTATGCATTCCAGTTATAAAGACTAATTGTAGACACATCAGAACTACAAAGCAGATGTAGCATAATACAAGTCTTTGAGAGAGGGACTGAATGAAACTCTGGCAAGTTTGTTTGTCCAGCATCAGTGACTCACCACGCTTTAACTATAGACTTGCATAGTGCAGCTGTTGAGCACTTAGAGATAACAGCATCAGTGAACTAGTATCCAAAAGTGGTTTGGGAAGAGGCACAGAAATGGCAGGCTTGCAAAGAATATAGGAACAGGACATTCATATGTGGTATTTTCCCTTAAATTAATTCCTAATCTGTGCTCATTTTCATCTTAGAACTTCCTTGGATATTTATTAAGTAAACTCTCAATGGATTTCTCTTCCCTTAACTTATTACCTAGGCTTTTCTTGAATCTGTACAAACTCAGCGTCCACAGCATCTCCCAGAAGTTCCCCAAGTCACCTACTAGTCACACCAAAAACAATCTACCATCTTCCACTAGGCATGTGGCTCCTACCAACTTTGCCTCCAAGTTTCCTTACAGGAAGAGAGTGGACAATTGGTTTTTATTCACCTTTCAGTGTATGAAAACATGGAGGAACAGTAGCACTGTTCCATAAAGTTTCTCTTCCAACACCAGGCAAAAAAGAGCTTTTACTCTTCTACAGAAAATCACCTTTTGTTCATTAATTAGGAAAAGATCCACTAAACCACTAATAAAAATCTATTTATAAGAACAAGAAGGAATAAAAGTTTTTATTTCTGATACAGTTCTGTTGTTGTTGATTTTGACATCTACTCTTAGGGACAAAAATTTTTGTTCCACATTTCTGAATACTGAGAAATTCTGAAGAGGGGTCAGTAATTTGTACCTAGGTGCTGTAACTGCAAAATAATACCTGTGCTAGCATGATGTGCTTAATCATATCTAATGCATGTTTTCTGTTATGGACTCTTGCTATTTCGCATAATTGACTTTTAGCTTCAGTAAAATGTAGAAGGTGTATCAGTTACAGGATTTCTGCTTACCATGGCAACATCATCCAGTATGCTCTGAGGCGAGCTGTGAGCCATAACCTGAAAGAAACAAATGTTTTTAGGCTGAAAACTTCAAATAAAACCTATACACATTTCTGGACAATATCCAATTATGTCCAAGGAATTCTGAAAGCTTTGCACATGCAAGAAATATTTGCAGTTCATTAGGTTCCAGTAATAGCCGTGGGAAAAAATTAGTATTAAACTGCATCAGAATCCATCATAGTGAGTACTAGTTTTTGGTCAATTACTGAGGAACAAGTTCCAGGAAGCTCCAGAGATTCACAGGTCCTGTATTTGCTGGCTATTCTTATATCTCCAATTATGCTTTCTTAATTTAAGGAAAAAGCTTCCCTTCCTTCAACAATAAACTGCTAATGGAAGACAAAGGCAAAATTTTCCCTGTATCACTCCTCATGACTGGATGTCCCATCTACCTGTTAAGTATTTATTTTTTTTCAGAACCAAGTAAGTTGTCTTTCAATACCGTAGAGTTCCATTTATTTATATATACACACACACACATATATAATGTAAGCATGGCAAATATTCAGCTTCTGCTTTTGACTTTCTGCTAATCAACTGTGTCACAAAACTCTCAGGACTTGCTTTGCCTCTCATATAATAGCCCCACAAGATAAACCAAGACAAGCCATTATAAACATGAGTACCATGAAAACTGAAGAGTTTTCAAAATTCCCTATTGGTAAAAAAACAGAGTTGTCCCAAGAGATTAAAAAAGGCAACTTGTACGAACTTAGTTTGTAATTTAATGGAAGAAGCTATACAGACTTTAGTTTAAACAAGTCATGCAATGGCTAAAAGGTATAGCAGAATGAGTTCTAATGATAACTCTAAAGCCTTACTTATTTGCCTACTACTAAAGGAACAACATATAAAAAGCTTTTTAAGAAATTAATCTAGTTAATCCAAAACGGTATATAAGAATCATAGCTTTTTCCCCTACACTCACACAAATCCTGTTTTTAAGCTAAAAAATTTTAGTGGTAAATGAGATACTAACTCTGAAATCTAATGATAAAACCATCAGTTAAAACAGCTGCTTTGTCAACTGATCATTTCTTTCTCTGGTTCCATGTTTCTCTAACAGTATCAGAGCATCTAGCATGTGCATATTGTGCAGAGGCATTAAGGGAGGTAAACCTGTAAAACATTAGGGTATGTATTGATTCCAAGTACCCCAACTGTCTCTGCTGATAGGTATCATGGATTACTGAAAAGCTACAAACAGACTGCTTCCAAATACAGATCCAGCAGTCACTGCTGCAGTTTAAACAGGGAGCAAACCCCCAACTTCACAAAAAACACAGAAGATACGAACCTTAGAGCAAACAAAGTCAACTAGCGTGGCCTCTTCTTCACCAATATATTCTATTATTTTCTTGTTGATCCATGGTCTAATTCGACGCTCCATGAGAGTCTGGAAAAAAACCACAAAAGTATAATGAGTAATTACCTTAAACTTCACTATGTTGCAACAATTGCCCAATAAGCATCTAGAAGACTCAAACAGCTATTTAGCAGAAGATACATTCTGCTATCAATGATACCACCCTTAGAGATTTGGTATCTGCAAGTATTTCTGAGAGCCACTCAAACATGTTTTTACAGCATCTTTTTTTCTCCTTCCATAAAACTGCTTGCTAATTCATAGCGGTGATTCAAGAGACCAAACAAAAATAAGCCAGCATTCTTCAGAATAAGGATTATGTATGAACAAATAAATAGAGGACTCAAGTTTGACTCAAGTTTAACTCCACTTGATCATGATGCTCCAATCCACAGGGGTCCAGTAACCTTGTTTTTCTATTCAATTATAATGTCTACTTGGAAAAATTAAGCCTTTTTTAATATGGTTAAATGAATCAACTTACTGAATCCACAATTGACCAGTCGAGAGGATAAGCAAAGAGCTCTGGTTTTGCTGTGGGAATCTTCTCAATGAGACTCTTAATGTGTTTGCGCTTTTCTTCTGTATTGACACTGCCTTTGATATTGCTTTTATCTTCTTCTCCATAATCCAGGGGAACAAGTTTCCTTTTCCGGGGTACATCATCACTGTCTTCATCATCAAATTTATTGAAAACACTATCCACAGCAAGTTTCTTCCTTTTTACAGCATTGGGCTGATTAGGACTGTTGCAGGCACCTACAACCCAAAAGGCAGAATAACATATTCATCAACTGCAACTGAAGCTAGTTTGCTCTTCCCCCACTACTTGAGTAGTATTGCTTTGTATGCTACATAAATGTCTGTGAATGCCTGGTATTGGCTTTTCATCTCTCAAACTCTGTCATAAAAGTGGCAAAAGAGGTAAAGATGTCTAATGGAGTTTGTTCAAGACTCCGACCCATCTGAAAAATAGGGTCTTCTTTCTCTGCCCTGAAACCAATTAGCACTCTCTCTGAGGGCAGACTGTAGTTGAACCCCAACCTTAGCAAAGGCAGAGCACAGAAGTGAAAGGTTGCAATGCGTAAGAAAAGCATTCATCAGCCTAATACTATACAGTCTCTCATCCTTCAAGATAAAACACAGAGTGAGCTCAAAGTGCAGCCTGGCATAATTTAATCAAAATCATAAATAATAAATACACAAACCTTCTGGAATACAAATGTTCTTAGTTCTGCTGCTCAGAACTAAATTTTTTTATAACAGCAGGAAACTGCTAAAACACTAAGGAACTCTACACTCAAATTTCACTCACAACTGTCATCAGTTCATTGTGATATTCTGAAAGAAGAAAAAAAATCTAATTTTCTTCTTTTTTTTTCTTTAAAAGGGTCTTAAATAAACATATCTAGGTCTTAAATTTAACATATACTTACACTAATGAAATGTAGCAATGAGTTTTAGAAGAGACATTAACAGGTATATTAAGGTGAAAAAGCATGTGAAAATAACCAATCCCAGCCCAGAACATTCCTAAAACAATTAAGCCCTTGAACATGCCTAAATCTCCCTCCTTTTTTGGCCTCAAGGTTTTGAATGAAGAGAGCTCTATAAAATGTATCTTCTGGATACGACAACTCAAGCACAGCATCTGGATAACAACTACTTGATATAAGTACATCAAAACATACGACATATTTGGAAAACCATGTGGCTACTTAGCATGACAATTTTCATTTTGATCCTGTATGGAAGATTGAAATAAAATGTAAACTTGCCTAATTTGAGGCTGAGTCCTATTTTGGGCCGATGCTCCTCCAGCTGCTGTTGTTCAGGTGAATTTTCATGAGGGATAATAATGCCACAGGGAGATTCATCACCAGGTGTGTTAGGAGTTGCATTTCCACTAGCAGAAGAAACAGATGGAGCAGAACTGATGGGTCGTAAAGTTGGTTTAAGGCAGGGCTTTTGTTCAGGTTCCTCCTCCTCTTCCTCTGGCTCTTCTCTTTTTTCTTCTTTTTCCGCCTTGTCTTCCTCTTCCTCCTCAGATTCTGGCTCTTGTTTTATTTGTGGCTGCCTACGCCGCTCAGCCTCCTGCTCCATCTACAATGAAAGAAACAATTAGCAAAAATAGAAGCTCTCTTAAAACCAGTACTGCTTGAAAACAATCTAAAGATCCTCCTCTTTAGAAGACTATTAGTCAAGAAAAATACATGTAACTACTGGCATTATTGTAAGAAATACTGATTAATTCAAATTTGTTTTCAAACTCCATCAAATCTGGACGTTGATCTGAAAAGTTACTTTTTGTTCTTACTGCTTATCTGAACTTCTTTTAAAGAAAAAGTGAATACAGAAAATAGTAAATATCAGATCTCTTACACGACTTTGCTCAATACAACCAGAACACAAATGACTCTCTTTTTCCTGTCAGACCAAAAGCAACTCACCCTCTGGAGTTCTGCATCTGGATCTGGATGTCCTTCAGCCAGAAGACGCTGCCTAATTTCTTCTAATTCTTCCTTTTCCCTTTTCCTATCTCGTTCATCTGCTTCCATCTCTTTCTCCCTGTCTCGTAGCCTCTTCTGAAGAGCACTACCCCTACAAAAGATACATATTTTGTACTTGAAAGAATATTTCAATGAGGGGCTTGTACCACAACACAAGAAAAACAGATGTATCTCCCACTAAATGAAAATAAGATTCATAAAAGCATCTGGTTTTTTAACAGAAGAATCTAAGATACCAATTTTCAACCTTACCGTACAGAATCTACCACACCACATTAAACAGAAGTAGAGAATGTAGCTGCTGATCTCTTTAGAGAAAGAATCAAGTTTTATAGGTTTTCGACAAGAACCACTTCTGCTAAATTAGTTTAATGCAAATGTTAGTTAGTCCCATGCTGAAGGATGTTCCCAATTGTTTACATTAACAAGCTTGTTCTTCATACTATTTACAGCTTCTGTGCAGTGAATTATTTAGAGTCATGCTTGTTCCCTGCTCCCAGCACCTTATTTTGACACTACACTGACCTTGGCCCTGCCTCACCCAAAAATAAAGTGATAGGAATGAGCAGCTATTCCCAAGCACTAACCAGTAAAAGTAAGGAGCTTCTCTTTTCCCTCTGTCACTTATCAAGTGACAGTAAAAAATATTAGGTAATTATAACCCTCACATTGCCACATTACCAGTCAAATATAAACTCCATAACCCTTTGCCAACAAACCCCACAATTGTGTTAAAATGAACAATGGAGATTTTGTTGCTAGAAATGCAAAGACATACCTGTAATATTTTGGATCATCTCTGTCATCATCATAATCTTCTAAGAATTCTTTCAACCGTTTGGCTTCTTTTGCCTGCAAGGAATTGGAAATTGAAACTTAAATAATGATTTCTGGTTTCCTTTCCAAGAGTTTAAAATTTACTAATATTATTAGCAAGTTAATTGTAGATCTACTCTGCTTCAAACTAAAAATACAGAGTTTTCCAAACAGTAAATGGAAAAGTTTTGGTATTGCATCCAAAGGGTCCACTGGGATTGTGTCACTAATTTGCATACATATACACATACACCTCCACCCACATTTATATATTTATTTGAGGGTTTTTTTTGTTTTACACTAGAGATGAAGAGGATCAAAAGTTCCTGTTCTCCAAATCCATTAAGTCTGGCACTGGGTATTTTAACATGGCAGCCTAAATGTATTTTATCAACACTGCTTTGTTTCAAGAGCTTTTTTAAGACAGTCACACAGAGAAACAAATCTGATGGCTGCTCCTAGGATAAGCACACTCCTATTGTGGTACTGATACAGACCACGTGGCACTAACATACAGGCCTGAGTGGTATTAATGTACAGGCCTAACGCTGTAAGGGGCGAGGGAGAAAGAGAGGAGACACTTTCTTCCCCTTTGATAAAATGAAGAGGCAAAACCCCCAGTTCTTTAAGGAAAATTAAATTAGGACCTCCTAACCTGTATTTAAGCAATATCCTTAAACCAACAGTAAGATACTTCTATGCTAATGACTTTGAGAAACCAATTATGATTATGGTTCTAATTTCAGCACAAAATTAAAACACTGCCTTCTACAACTGCCATCCATAGCCAGTACGCAGGAGGATTTGGAATGAAAAATATCATTGAGTCAATTTCAAACATCTTTTCCCCCTCATGCATTTAGAGGGAAAACTTGGATTCCACATGAAACAATGTATTCTATAATCCCCTTGCCCCTGTGTGTTTTGCTGCATGTATGGCTTTGAAGCAATTCCTAACCCATTGTCTACTCTCTCAACATCTTCTCTCCTTCTCTGGGAAACTGTGAAGGGAAATAACACCCCTAAAACTTAAAATAACTTCTTTATGCTTTAGCACATAACTATGAGATTACAGAATTATCTATCTTCCAAAGGTGTCTTTTTGAACAAAACTTCCAAGCGTTACATTGGTAACTGTGATAATTTCACAACTAATGAACTAAAGACAGATGGTTATAAAGTGCTTAGATACATTAAAGATTATTGTATCATATCTCATAGCAGGTTTGGGCACGTGAGCAGTTTGGAAGTTAAAAAACAGGTCTAGTTCCACCTGCATGACATAGAACACACAGTAGGTTTTGTCACAAATCTGACACAAATTACAGCTTTAATAGTGTGTGATGATCAGACCACAGTATTTTGCAGCTGCCTACTTCTCACTCTTCCGCCTTCACAAGGCCAAGCCACTAGGCTTTGTTTTTCAGACTCTAAATAGTACTCCCACTTACCAGACATCATCTGTTTCAAGTCTGTTAACTGGGGATTTTTTGGGTATAAAAACCATGCACAGCCTTTATACAAAATGAGAGCTCTATTACTATCCATTAACATAACAGTAGAATTTTCCATTCTAAATGGGACCAAGAAAACAAGGCAGGGAAAATTACACGTAAAACTACAAGCCTTACCATTTCCCGTCTTCTTTCTTCTTCCCGCTCAGCCTCTTTTTCATATTCTCGACTTTTCTTTCGTTCTCTGATTTCCCAGTTTTTAAGACGCTGCAACAGAAGAAAATACACTCCAATCCTCAAAAGCATTAAGAAGAGCAGTACTACCTTTAAGCTAGTTTGGATAGTTTTTTAAAACAACCGTATTATAAATAATTTGCATAATTTTAATTTAGAACATCAGAATAAAAAGTCTGTTTTGACAGTGACGTACATATTCTGCCCCAGTTCCTGTACTCAAAGGATTAAAAACATATTTAGGAAAAGGAGAAGAAAAAATGTATTTTATACTAGAGGACTTGTTATCAACTCTCAGAAACATTTTTTTATTTCAAGAACCTTAAGAATTCCAGCCTACCTCTTGATAAGCAGCTTCCTTTTCCCGCAGTTTCCTCTCTAGTTTTCGTCGTTCATAGGCATCTTCTTCATCTTCTTCTCGGTCTCTCTTCTTATCCTTTTCCCGCTCTCTTTCCCGCTCTCTTTCCCGTTCCCGTTCTCTTTCCCGTTCCCTCTCGCGTTCTCGTTCTCTTTCCCTCTCACGTTCTCGTTCTCTTTCCCTGTCTCTGCTTTTTTCTCTGAAGGAAGAAAAAACCCCAAAGTTCAGTACAGAGCCTTTCTCTCCATTCAATCAAATGATTAATAGCATCTTAGAGGTTATTTTTCTTCTGCAGTTTTAGAAGATGATTAGCTGGTATAGAAATGGGAATAAAATCAATACTTACTGATGAGTATTCAAAAACCCATTTACCTAAAAGTACTTGTTTGAGCACTAACCATTAACTAGCAGTATCTACAGAAACTAAGCATGAGCATACAGCAACTTCTTATCAGACTGTGTGAGCAGTTCTCCACAGCTAAAACCACCACAAATAAAGGGTATCCTTAATAAATCTTTCATGCTTATGTGGCTTACAGACAATTTTAACACTTCTGACAAGATGATTTAATGTGAAAGCAGCACTCGGATTATGATATGATTAATTACAGCTTGAAAGAGTAATCCCCTTGCTTTTACTAAAAAAACCCACAAACCAAACAAAAAACCCAAACCCAACCAACTGAAAAAAACCCCCAAAATCCAACCAAGAAACCCACCATGTAACAAAGGAAATGGTAAAACCTGCTTAAGCTGAAAAATACCACAAACGTAAGATAACCTTAAGCAGGAATAAAGCTAATAATGAAAATTAGGAAAGATTTGAGATAAAACCAGTATGCTTAAGTTATAATTGGAGAGCTGCTTATTGCATATTGCAGTTTTTATATTCTTGTGCTGTGGGGGAAGTCAAGTATTCTCCTCATCTGGATTTCCTGCTGTTACTCTGATCTTCCACAAGGATCACTCTCTTTTGAATGGCAGCTGATCAACTGAACTATATGCATTTAGTAAACAGCACTAAGAAAAAGTGAAATAAATAGCAATTGAAGTACATTTACCTTGATCTGCTCCGATCCTTGTTGCGATCTGAACTCCTTTCACGATCCCTGTCACGGTCTCTGTCTCGTTCGCGGTCTCTGTCTCGGTCCTTAGTTCGGTCACGATCCCTATCTCGCTCCCGTTCACGCTCCCGTTCCTTCTCCTTCTCTCGTTCACGCTCCCTCTCTCTTTCACGCTCCCTCCTTTCTCGTTCACGCTCCCGTTCCCTTTCTCTTTCTCTGCGTTCTTTTTCAATTTCCTGTCTTTCTTTCTCCTTTTTGCCTTTTTCCTCCTCCAGTTTCTAAAAACCAACAAGAGAACTTTCATAGTTAATTCTGTAGTTACACAAACTGGATATTCCCGGCGCAACACACAAGGCTGGTAATGGAAATACCAAAACCGCCACTAATTTTAAAATATTAAATAGGGTTTGGTGGGTATCTTTTGGAACTCATAAGTATGAAATCAAAATGCAGCAATCACAAGACTAAGTTTCGTGCAAAAGCATAGATCTACACAGACCAGCAATCTCCAACCTTAGCAGAGTAGGGCTGGCCTTGTATTATGAGCTGACTAAACTGCACATTCAGAGTGCACTACCAGTCAGGATACAGGTGGGACTCAAATTCCATTGGCCCTATAGGCCAGCTGATGAAATTAATTCTGTTCAATTAGGAAAATATATTTCAGTGGAATGCTTACTGGGACAGTGAGTTGTTTCCCAAAAAGTCTTGGCACACCAAAACCATCCTAGATGAAAACTCGGGTGAAGAAATATATCCACTTACACACCGTGCATGTGGTTAAACAGTGAAGAAAACACACTTTTCCCCTTTTCCCTCCCTAAAAAAGTTCTAACTGTTCATTGGTAAGAACTGGACTCTGCAGAATGGAATCTTAACTTCCACAACTGCAATGGAGACAGTTAAAAAAAGGTTGGAAATAGCTCTTTTGAAACACAGAAACTAAAGGTTACCTGCTACAGTTTTACTAAAAATTGTACAAAATTGCCACTTTTTTTTCAATTAGAAACAGTTCTTATGACCAGAATTCCTATAAGACAATAGAAAATACATCAACAGAATGATAGATAAATCCATCCTTGGAAGCAATTGTTATGTGTTAACTTACAGATGCTGTGCTAGGACATGGACCGCCAACACTGGATTAACCTTGCCTATTAGCTATGTTTCTGGGAGGAAGAGCAAGTACACGGTTCACAAATATACCAAATAACAACCAAATATACCAAATTTCAACCTGATGGATGCCAGAATACCACTTTTTGAACAAATATTGAGCAGAATAAACAGGTTTATCCCCTTTGGCTCCACGTTTACCATCACTGAAATGAAATTAAAAACTGGAACAATGAAACAGCATTTTTTCTGGTTTGTGTTTTTTTGTTCTTTTCTTTTAAACAAAGCATTTAAGACAACTTTAAAAAGCAATCTTACCTGAACGGCGTTCTTCTGCCATAGGCACAGGGACCAGAGAACCGACAAAGGATTACAGAAATAAAGCTAATTCGCTAGTGATTAATGTATCCAGTGAAACTATGCTGCATTGATAGCACAATACAGGCAAACTCATGTTGGATACATTGAAATCACAAAAGGAAAAAGGGACTAAAAATGGTAGGAACTGGTAGAAAGCTGATGTGAAAAAAAATAAAACTTAGATCCTATAATATACACTGGGCTGAAAAACTAATTTCTAAGGACTGTATCATCCAGGAGCTCTACAGTGTTAAACATCAGTAGGATCAAATGTTAAACTAGGTTGTCAGCTTTTAAAAACAACTTACCTCAAATTTCATATACTTTTAAAGAAAGTTTACATACTGAAGTGGTTGATACTTACAGGTTATCTTAGATGTTCCAATAGAAATTTCTTTAGTTGAACTCCTGCTTTTTCACCACTCTCAAAAACTTTTTTTGTGGAGAGATTTCTCAAGAGAGTGGGTCTCTTTCTTCTATTAAAAATATATTCACAGAAGTGTAAAAACACACACACAAGTTTTGATATATTAAAATCCATTTCCTAGGTCCACTTCCTTAAAATCCAATTGAAAAAATAAACTGGTCTATTTTATAATCAAAATCTGACCTCAATCAACTTCTGTAAACCTAAATAAAAGGATCTGACAGGGTAATGGGATGGGAACAGTATCAGATAAACTGGAGTAATGAACAGAAATGAACAGGTAGAAGAATCATAAATCTTACCTTGAGCTCTCTTCAGACTCGTCCGTGCTGTAAATGGACGCCCCCTGCAATGCTGATACCCTGACAGTCTGTCGTTACTGTTTATAAACTCATACCAAAAACATGCAAAGGTTCACTGTGCTCACTAGCCAGCTGCTAAGGATTCAACAGCCCCTTTTAAACATATCCAATATACACGACTACTCCCAGTTGATTTTAAATGTTAAGAAACCCAAAATAGCCCCCCAATAATACAAATCAAAGGCAGTGAAATGCCCAACAGCTTCTGAAACAATGAAGCTTGGTTTTTGTTTGGTTTGTTTACAATTTTAAAAGAAGTATTACTTGTTTGCATTTTAGTATCAGTGACAACTTGGGGCTCGGAATTGAACGTAATTCTACTGAAGTTTCACCACTAACCAGTTTCACATTCAATTGCTAAGCTTCTCCAGATGACTTTTTCTGGATTTTTTCCCCCAGGTTTCTACCTTGAACAACTTCAGTCAAGAGAAAAACTGAATACATGTACATACAATAACATGTAGTCACCTGTGCTTATATTGATACAGTTGCATGAAAACATAGTACCATCCCCAGTGACTGCATGTGGTAAAGCTGAACAACACGGGCACACTTCACCTTGCTATATCTTCAGCATTTTCTTTAATGTTGATTTGGGGGCATTTTGAAAGAAAAGTGTGTGCTCAAAAGAGCAGCTTGTTGTTACTTCCCTAGGCCAAGGACCACTCCAATCTTGTTGGGGAAAAATTAATACCAACTTTAAGCTAAACATTAAAATAAGAACATCACATGCATAGTTGTGCTCTCCGATCTGCAAGTATCACTTTCCAAAGCAGAAACATTCACAGATGCACTAGCATTAGTGGAAACTTCTGTAAGTGGGGACCCTGGGGTGGGACTTGATGTGCACAAACATTTCCAAGCCAGTTACCCCTTTGCATATTTTTCTGAGGGGGCATCCATAAGTATAATAAAAAACAGAAACTCATACTTACATCCTATTCCATGTTACTTTCCAAGCTGTGAGTTTCATCTTGCATTAGTCACCATATGATCTCTATCATAATGGTGGGGGTCAATGAATAGATTAGCTTTATGGGAATTTACAGTTCTTCCATGCATCTAAAGTTTGGTAAGTCTGGTAACCACTGACCTAGTTTTAATCTTCCCCCACTCTTAACTTAGAACTATTAAAATAAAAGACTTTAATTTAATTCACGTTTCATCTCTTCAAAAATCTTGGATAATGTTACAAATCTACGTAGAGAAACACACTCAAGTGTATGTCTTATACTGCAGCCCCATTTAGCCTTCACTTATAAATATCTTGACTTAATGTATGTGTAGCAACTTAAGCTGCCTTTATTCATGCTGAAGTGAGAAGACTGAAAAATACTCAGTAGCAATCAAAGTCTTAGCATAAAGGTGTCACGGGCCACTTTAACGTGGCAACTGCCTTTTTCTGACTTGTAAAGAACTACATGTATATTAAACCTAATATAAACATCATTTTAAGTGATATTGCAATGTACTGCTAAATTTTATAATAGTGTTTTTTCGGATTTTGAAAAAGCCTAATTTGTATCAAGTGCAAAAACAAGAATACTACCTTGTGTGTGTCTCTGAATTTACTGATCTCTCTTGATATCAGGTCTCTTTTGTCTTCCTCCATTTCTATAGCATTTATATCCTCCTAAAAAACAAGGGGGACAGGAGTAAAAGCATTAACGGCCATCTGTACAGACACAGGAGAATAAGAGAAAAGCTGAAGGTTAGAAGTTTTCAACCAATCTTGCAAGAGATAAATAAAGTCCTTCTGCAGTACCAAACCTGACAGTCTGATGTTAATGAGTGGAAAAAAAAAAAAAATCAGATGGACAAGAGTCACAAATCTGGCAACTAGCAGTAAACATAGTCATTGTCAAAGCCTACAATGTAAACGAACCTTGGTGATGAGTGGATAAGGTATCAGTGGGGCCACTGGAAATCTGCGGAAAATCTGCGGAAAAATCCACGGAGATTTTTTTTTTTAAAAATAGATTGCACACTACTCTGAAAAACAATGTTTTGTATGTTTGTACTACAAAGCAATATTGTATTGCTGTGATCTCATTTCTTTGATTCAACAAAGTTACAGAAGAACCTCGCTAATTCTCCCTTTGCTGAACTACTTAAAACACATAGTGATGTCTCATGTTAGTAAGACTTCACTGAATTACAAGTGTACTACAGGATATTAGTACGCTATGGTAGCATCAGAAACAAGGCTAAGCTACACTTGCCAAAACAAATAAGTATATTTGCAGTGGGTATGTCTTGATTTCATTTACTCGCTAATTCGCAAAATTTGGTAGATTGCACCTGCTCTTATAGTTAGTGCGAATTAGCGAGGTTCCCCCGTGCTTGAAATTGAAAACCAGATTCCACTCACTCTCAGCTCCCCGCACACATTTTCAACTCCCCCACAGCAGTCATGCCTTCACCCAGTAGAACTAACAGCCTCTGCTGCTAACACCAGCGGGAGCCATCTTCATGCCAAGCTCTTCAGGGGACAACAGCCCCAAAGCTGGTGAGTTTCCACACCCCCCTCACCACCCCCACAACATATCTGCATCCACCTTCCCTTTCCCCCCCACCCTCAACAGTCTTTCTCTCCCCTCTCCTTTATGCACAAGAAAATAACAAGCTAGTACCATCTCTTCACTCCCACCTCTATCCACACAGGCCAAAGATGGCAACTTCCAAGTTTCTTGTCTTCCTTCCCAGTACGGGAAGGATGATGGGGTGCAATTTCAACCCACAAGCGCTGTGTATTTTTAAAGAGCTTATTTGGCTACTTGACTAGCTCAGATTAGTAAAGTTCTACACAAGACAGAGGTAAGAGAATATCACTCTGTCACAGGGACATACTCAGCACCCAGCACTTCACGACTGCAAAGGTCTCTCACAATGTTTAACTACCTGGCATTATTCATGGCCACATATATATATATTCACCCACAGGACAATACACATTGTAACAGTGCTTGTAACAAAAAAATACAGCTGATAGCATTAGACAGTGACTCATTTGCAAATTGTCATTGAAGAAAACATCTTCTCCCAAAGGGAGGGAAGAGGAAAGAAAAACAAATTCTCAGCTCAGCACTTTTATATCTCAGGTCGGCCATAACTAACAATGCTGTGGGAAGATAGACTTGCTCCCTGAGGGAGATGTTTCTTGCCCCACACTTAAACTCCATAGGCATTCGAAACTGCCTCATTGCCTTGGAGTAGATACTTTGCAGAAGACTTAAGTGGGTAAAAATCTTGGTCAAACAATTTTCCAATCTCTTTCATATAAGGTGCAGAATGGTAAGTGGGAAAGCCCATTTTCCCATGGCTAGAAATGTCACTGGAAAAGCTAAGTCTGAGTTTGCTTATCCTTGTTCCCCCTTCTCCATTTTGTTTTAATCCATAAAAAGGTCATTCACAGAAGCAGGTCTAAACCAGAACATTCATTCCTGCTTAACATATTTTTTTCGCGTTGCACAAGATAGGAAAGCTGGCTGACCAAATCCAGCCAAACTGAGACGTGTTTAAAAGTGATTTTGTAAGGCAGGAAGATTACAATATGCCTTTCATCTCTGAAGGATCCCTTCAAGAACATACACAACTAATGAAGTGCTTCCACATGTGGGTAGACAGCTGCAACCAGTTGGATCAAGGCACACTACAAGAATGCATACTATAAGCAGAGAGAAGAATTTTGTCAAAAACTACCAAATTCGTGGCATTACAATAGCGCCCTGGCATCTTTCAGTGGAAGTGGACGGTATGCAGGAACTCTTTACAGTTGTTTTTTAAGTCCTTATCTGAAAAACCCTACATGCACATACAGATTAAACTGCACTAAATTCAGTATTTCCACCTCCAGAGGGATGAAAGGTCGGTTCAGTCCTGCCCAGATTCAAACCTGTTGTTCCAAGAAGTTTAGGTGCTTAAATCCCTAAACCATCCTGAAGGGATGGTGTCTATAACTGACTAGCTTTCAGCTCAAAAAAAACCCACCAAAAACCAAAACTGCTGCTGACATCAATGCTTGTTGATTTGTTTTCTCATCAGAAGTTTAGGTTTAAAGTATTTGCACAAGGTTTGGCCATTATATAAAGGTGAGTTGAAGAAAAAAAAAATCTGTTTTGTCCAAAATCAAAACACATACGTCCTCCTTCTTTTCCTTTTTCTTCTTCCTGGGGTGAGAGTCAGATTCCTGGGAGGGGGCATTGAGCTCGCTGGAATATTCTCGTATTAAGACTTCAATGGCCCCTTTAATTATCTGATCTCTTCTCTTCGTTTCCTCATCCAGTGCTTCATCATCGTCATTTGTTGTCTCTGGTCTGGAGTTCTAAGGAAAAATGGCAAAGTAACAGGACTCAGCAAATTGAGAGTAACAGTGGTCTTATCAGAAGTTCACCTTTCATCATCACATTCATGCCCCTACAGTATTTACTATAAAAAAGCAAAACCCCGAACAAAAAAAATCCAAACAAACAAAAACCAAGCCAAAACAAAAAAACAAACCCATAAAAAAACCCAAAACAACTCACTACACGAAAACCAAAGTAACCACCTACAAGTAATTACAACTGCATTATATTAGTCAGATCTCTTCACACTGGCAAGACCACAGTTTACTGCACAGTTTTATGGAATGGCTGCAGAGAGCAAGTGTAGGATTGCATAATAAAATAACATAATAAAATAGAACAGAAAAATGGTGGTTAAGGCAGTAGACATGAGAAGTGAGAGCACCCACATGCTCCCAGAAAGGCAATCACTATAGTGCAGCTCTTGGTCAAAAGTTTCGCCTTTTATGTTCCAGAACTTCAAGTTACTTCAACAGCAGCTCCTCAAAGCACTTAAGTGCCATGCAATATGAATGCCTACCTAAAACTTCCAAGCTGCAACTTCAAATGGGAGAATTATATTACAGAAACATTGTTAGGGAAAATATTTCTTGCACAACAAACTTTTTTTTTCTTTTAATTATTGTTGCTCAAGTACTTTGCAGTTCCTCATCTTTTTGCCCCTTTCAACCTTGTAGGGAGGAAAATGAACACAAAGAAGTGCCTTTCACTAAATATTTCATAAAAGGGTAGAACGATGATCTGCACACCGAGCAAGGTAGCCCACCTCTCGATCCCCTGAATCTTTTAGAAAAATGGAATCTCACCTGAGAATCCAGCTGGGTATCCCGTCAAGCGATAGGTGGTGGGTGGATTGAGGGGGAGGGAAGGGTCTGATGGAGCAGCAGCTAAGAATGAGGGGGAAGGGAGGTTTCAGTTGGAGCTGAAGAAGCTGCCAGGCCAAGGAGGAGCAGGCTGAAAAGAGCTAGAAGGTAGTGATAGGGGGTGGAATTGAAGAGATCCAGGGAGAAGAAGTGATCAGGGAGAGGAGCTAATCAGATAAAGGTTTGCTTGGTGTGTCTCTATATGAAATCGTGTTGTAGTATACATGTTTGATTTCTTAATTCAAAATATTCAAGAAAATTTGCAACTTTTGTATCCAAGTGGCACCAGCACACCAATGATGGTATGAAAGGAATTGCAAGCAGCTTGATTACAATGCACTTCATCAATACTCCTCAGCAATACACAGCCTTTCTTTGCGCCACCACAAAAAAAGAGCAAAAAACCAACCAAATCCAACAAAACCCAACAAAAAACATGGAATTAATCTCATTCCACAGCTCAAGAGAATGGGCTCATACAGTTGCCTTCACCAAAGCCACAAAGAGTACCCGCTGCTTTATTACAATCAATTCCCCCAGACTGAGTGTAACTCACAGGGGCTCACAGAAAACAAAATTCCCCAGAGATGTACAAGAACTCCAGAAATACTTTAAGCTTGTCTATAAAATCAGCTGTGAAGCACAGTATCACAGGTGATGCCAACATGAAACAAGGAAGTACAGAATGAAAGGGCAGTCAAATCAAGCCCTTACCTATGCTAAGAGCTAGTACAGTACTCCATGCAAACCTCACAAAGTTAGCACTCTGCTTAACTAAGCCACTGCATTTAATCCCGTACACGGGGTACGCAGCCAAGGACATTTAAAGTACTTCAAGTCATCATTATGCCTCTACTTCTGGTTAGGTAAAATGAAACAAAAGTATCTGTGCTTCCACTAGAGTCTACATACATTTAAGAAAAATTCCAAACTGGAATTTTAAAAATTTACCTGCAACAGTGTGATTAGCATTTTTAGTTTTCAGAACAAGAGCCTCTTCTCACTTTGATTTCACAGGAAAGAATTGTTTTAAGTGATATCTTAAGGCATGTGCAAAACTTTAGGAGCTAGAGACAAAGCCCAACTTGACTGGGGTTGAAATTTACTATTTCAGCAAAGAAACAGACACAATTTATTTCAATGAAAACTTGTCAATTAAGTATCTTTGCATCTTAACAAGAATTCAACAGACCAAATATCTGCAATTATTCCAGAACAAATCCTTAGCTTTAGAAAGGAATAGTACAAAAGCAATTTTCCCATCTACTAAATGTCTGAAAGCTGCCCATGGCCTGATAACTGTCTCTTCTACTGAATGATCTACTTTTTTCCTTTTCTTTGATTTGTTCCAAAAGATCATCAGTGGAGGGGAAAGAAACCTCAATTCCTCTCAGACAGCCAATTTACAGACTGACAGAGTGACTTCTTCTAGGGTTTAAGCACTTTCACGAGTTTCTAAATAAAAATGAAGCAACAGAATCAAAATATATAGCACCTATTACCTATTACTACACTTTATAATAAACTACAGAATTGATTCTAGAGATGTAGTTGTAGCTTGCAGGTAAGTTCAAGCACTATGGAATTAAGAGCTTACACTTCTCTGCCTTTCAACATATCTTCAGACTCATAAATGTGATTCTGGCAAAATCCTAAAAGGAATTAAAGACACAGAAAGGAGTAGAAACTGAGACACGCTCACAATCTGATCTATCAAGTACGTTACACTGACACCCTACCAAAAGAACGCAAATCACACATTACATACATACCCCATTAGATGCCTTTTTCTTTGCTTTCCATTCATCTAGCTGAGCCTTTGTCTTTGCATCGACTTTGACCAGCAGCTTCTTCTCTCCAATCTGAAGGTCATGGAGTAGTCTCAGTGCTCGTAGTGTGGAATCTGGTTCTTTGTACTCACAAAATCCAAAGGCTGAAATGGGTGATTGAAATGAGAAGCAAAAGCATTAAAACTCTTCAGGTAATTTACCTTGTTTAAAAATGTGTTTTGAATCAATAAACTTGGAACACAGGATCTTGTTTTTTAAAAGCCAGGAGTACACATCATAAAAATTCGAAGTTCACTGAATTAATCTTTGACGTAATTAACAGTCCGGTAAATAAGATGGAACCAGTACACATACTGTAGATGCCTCACCCCAGGAAACTTTCACAGTCAGGTCAGATGGGGCTCTAAGCAACCTGGTCTAGTTGAAGATGTTCCTGCTCTTTAAAGGGGGTTGGACTAGATGAACTTTAAAAGGTCCTTTCCAACTCAAATTATTCTATGATTGTGTTCGTAAAGCTCCTGACATATCTGTCTTAACTAAGAAATGCAGTCTATATGATGACATCTCAGGTGGATTTGCAATTGTCTGATGACCAAGGACATCAATCAACAGCTCACTGTTAACCTAGAGGGAACAGTATCTCAAACTACGTTCTTCACAACAGTTACATAAAATTTTAAATGAGAAAAAACATTTTATGACAGCAAAATAAAAAAAGTGTGATATATAAAAAAGCTGAAGGAACTGAATTACATCCTTAGAAAGAAAAAAAACCCACAAACCTAGCAATATATGAAAACACAGCAAAAATATAGTAACCAAAATTGTTTCCTGCGATCACTGGAGAAAGGTCACAAAAAATAAATCAGTTCAAGTGATTTATTACTATTAGGGAAGGTAAATTTTACATCAGGAAAACCTCCTTCACAGAGAAGGACAATACATATTATTGGAAGTGACTTTGTGTAACGGTGTCAGAATAGCATCTTCCTTTGGGGGCTAAGTCCAAACTGGCAAACCTTGCTCAGGAATAGCCTATAAAATCATTCAGTTTCAGAAAAGAAAGGCAAGCAAAACTAGGCTCCCAAGACATTTTTCCATTTAGCCTTTCTCAATTTTATTATTTTATTCTGTCTCAATTCCAGAAAATACTAGCCCTTTACTAGAAAGTATTTAGCAGCTATCATATTACGGTATGTTAAAATGTGAAATGATTAAGAATAGCAATGTGTCAAGACATTAAAAAAGCTGCCAGGTAATAAAAACGAAAGTACATCTAGAGATTTTGAAAAGCATGAACAGTTACCTTGAAGTTTTCCAGATGCCCCTTGCACTCTCTTCCAACTCAAAACCAAGCCACATTTCTGCAATTAAGAAAAATATTATTAATTATTATTTTAGATTCAAAATATTACAAAAACTTTACCACTTTTTGCAAAAGATGATAAAATTTTAAAAGGGTAAACACTACTAAAAATAGAATAGGTCTATATTCACAGACATCCATAGTGTAAAAAAGCTGTACTCTTCACCTATTGAATTCAGGCATAGTGGGCTGCTATTCCAGTGAGTGGGAATAGCTCTGCTTTTAGTTTCAACACACTGCTTGTGGGTCATTACTTTATTCATCAGCCAGGGATGGAATTTAACAAGCAGTCTGCTGTACTTACTGCTAGAAGCTGCCGTATGAGCATGTCTGAGGCCTTCTCTGAAATGTTGCCTACAAAAACAGTAGTAGTGGGGCCACAGTTTTCATCATTTTCTTTGTTCTTTAAGCCAGGATGGTCTTTTCTGACTCCCAAATGTTTTCCAACCATAGACACTGTGGTAGGAACTAATACCTATAAAGAGGACGAGAAGTTGTAAAATAAAGCATTGGATCGGTTTGGTTTTTTACTTAAATCCATAAGGCAAAAGACTTAGGGATGCACATCTATTTCAAATTTGAATTTTCATACGAACCTTAGTTAGGCTTATGGAGTAAGACACCAATAAGCAGTTCATGCTTTAATATTTTCTACAACACAAAAAAAATGGCCATTTTCTGGCAAAGGAAGATAACGAAAGGTGTAACTGAACACAGCCACTGGAAGTCTTAAGGTGAACACACAGTAACACTAGGTATTATTTCTCCTACAAATAACAAGTTTGCAACATTTGAGTCACCGGAAGTTGAATTACCTTACCAAATAGTGTAAAAACCAAGCTGTGAATAGAAAAGTAACTCTGGCTCAAAGGCTTCAATGGACACATGGTCTTAAAGCTTCCAGACAGTGAATAAACACTCCTGCTTTATTTAATCAACACACAACCCAAACTTAGAACCTAACTTCTTCAGGTTAAGAAACAAACATCTGCAAATTAACTGTACAAAGGTAGGCATCCGTTCCATTTTGCTACACTTCTTTCACCTCAGATTTAACAGTCTTTACACACAGTCTCTCTCACAACATCTTTCTAGAAGTGTCACTTACTAAAAATTATTTTAATCACAAAACTGAGTAATAAATTTGTTTCAGCATCTTTGTCTTGAACACACTGGTTACCATGAACATATCCTCCTGTAGGAGATAATGCTATCAAAAAATTAATAAGCCAGCAAAAAATTCTGTACTTTGGGGAGATTTCACTTCTGCAAAATCGCACAAATAGTAATTCACCTTGAAGTCAAGAAGCAACCTTTATATTTTAAAGCACAGTTTTTTTCATCCCAAAATCATAAACCTCCCTTCCAACTAGAAATTAGTAAGACAGAGAAAGAAACCTTTCATTTGCTTTTCCACAGATGGGTATTACATGCAACTATTCCTGCAACATAAAGACAGCAAGCTTATCTGTAAGCTTGTCAAAGTACATGTTTTAGGACATCCCAGCAGTGCTGCATGATAGCCTCATAAACCTGGATGAGGTGACACCTCCAGGATACCATGTCAGAGCTACAAACTCCAGAGCAAGAGACCTGGAATCTCCCTGATCTAACTGTACTGCACAGGCAGAGCACACATGATCCAAAGGCAAAGCCTAAACCACTGTATCTGAGAGAAGTATGTCTTCCAAGAACAATAATTGCTTCGCCTCTGCAGCTGGTAGCTCCAGACATTACTTCAAACTTTGCCTAGGTCAGAAATTAGCATAACATTTGCATTATAGCTGCATTAAAAATCAAGCATTTTCTTTCATAGTAGAATTCTGATGGAAGAGAGCAAAACAAAAACACTGTTGACATCTACTAAGTTTTATTCTCCATTTTATTTGGCTATAATCTCATCCCTACTGTAATACTTACAGTTGGAGCAGGAGCCATAATGCCCATTGGTACAGGAATCATAGGGGTCCCTGAGAAAGACAATACATTAATATTAGTCTGCCCTGTTGAGAAGTAATGAATACAAATGAAATGACTGCAGATGTGATTTTCAAACTAGACAGCAAATTTTGGTCAAATAAAGAGTTTTACAGTACTGATCACCAGAAACTCCTTAAGCATTCCAACAAAGCCTAAGTACACTAACATACCATAAGCATCCTGGTCACTTTCTTGCGACCATTTCAACTTTGTCACAAACAAATCTATTTTCAGAGCATATTGAAGCCACAATATTGTTCTAGAAGACAGTGGGGTGATGAATGAGGCAGGGAATTCCTGAGAGCAAAAGCAGCTGATGCCCTACAGACGAGCTTGTTCCCAGCTTACACAATTCCCACAGCACAATCGTTTCTGTGTATGGTTTAGGGATGAGGTCCTGTAGAGAATGGCCCCAGGCTTCATGCCACTAATTATGGAATAGCTTAATAAAGGCAGCATAAAAAACCCTTATCAAGAAGCCGCAGAATACCTCATGTGGCTGTCTCCAACACTTAATTTAGAACTATATTTAATTTTAATAATAATAAATAATAATAAATAATAATTATTTTAATTAATATTTAATCAGATGAAAGCATGTGATATCTCTTTTACACTAGCAAATTCACTGGCAGCTTTAAGTACTATCATGAGCCAATATCTGACCATAAAAAAGGCTCCTTATCTTTCCCTGCCAGCTGCTAGAGGTTAAATATATTAAGTGAATGGATTTCATCGAAACTACTTGTTGGTGAGCAGACACATTGTTCTTCACAGGGATCCTAAATCGCCTTTTTTTTTCATTCTACAAAAAACTTCCATCGTTTTCCCTCTCAATCCTTCCCTTACTGCTGTATTTGTAAAATCCTAAACAAGCTTCTGCAACCTACTGTTCCTTGACTTGTTCCCCTAGTTTCTCTAGTGTTCAGTCCTAAAACACTTCTCCTCAAACTCCCTCTCCAGTTTTTTCCTCGTCCACTCTGGTTTTGCTTTATTTATGTCATTTTTTATTTTCTTCAGCACTCAATCCTCTTCCTCAGTCCCTTCGTATTAAGGTCATACAACCTCTTATTCCTCCAAGCCATTCAGATAATCAAAAGTGTACTGCTCTCCCACGTTCTCAGTTTTAATACACCACGGCCTCTCACAGGCTGTAGCAACTACTCCCCAACAAGACTCTGGTTGTGCAGCCCTGTAATTATCATAATCACAATGGTTTTTAAAGTTACAACTCAGTAAACATACTTGTGTTATCAGTGATAATTCTACTAAACTATCTGCCCAACGTTCAGCAGAAGCCACAAAAGTCCACTGAAATATCGGGCATCATCAGAAAACAATGACTACAGGCATCATTCAGCTGCTACACAAAAGCTTGGTGCACCCACACTTTTGACTACAGCCTACAGACCTGGTCTCTGCAACCCAAGACCACGGAGCCTCAGAGAACAGGAACTACATGACTTCACTGGTGAAGCAGCTGCTTTACTCAGAAAGGCTGCACATCTGAGACTCAAGTGTGGAGGTTTGCAAGGCACGTAACGCGGCTGAGGTGTGCAAAACCACAAAACTCAACTCGCCTGACTTCCACATCAGAACTGGGGCAGGAGGGGGACACTGAGTAGGCAGTGAGTTTAGACAGATTTAAGAATAAGAGAGTAGCACTTTCCACAGCAGTTAATGAATGAACTTCTCAAATTTGGTCTAAGAGGTGACAGTGGAGATGGACAATATCAAGAGTCAAAAAAACCCAAAATGTTCATAAATTACAGGTCCAGAAAAAGACAAAGAACAAACGAAAGATCATACTCTAAGATCCCCAACACTACGGGTGTATGAGGCAACAGACTCAGAAAGCAGACAGGGATACATGCTCACCCTAAATACGGCCTTCTAGCCCCACTGCCCACACAATGCATCACCCTTTATGGACTGCAGGTCTGACCTACTACAGCATTTCTGGCACGCAAAATGGAGTTTTTTACATCTTAGTGGTATCCAGTAATCTTCAGAGATTCATCAGAATCACCTCCTTATCAAATCTTCCACACTAATATTGGGAAACGCTAGAACTTCCTGCTTTTAACAACTGTATTTTTAAGCAAAACAAAACACCTTTCCTAACTCCATTATTATGCAAGCAAACTACTCCAGCTGAAACTTTTCCAAAAATTACACACTGAAGTAACTAAGACATGAAATTTTGACCAAACAGCTAGCCAAAGATAATACTGTAAGCCACTAAAATTGTGATCTTACATATGGACTAAGTTCAGAGCAGACTTTCATAAAATCTCCGTGGCATTTTCAGCTCTACTGATGCGCTTATACTAAGAAGTAAGATCTATATCCTCTAGACATCAAGATATGTTGTCTGCACAGGTAAGCAAATCATGTTTCTCTCATGCAGAGAAAAATTTTATTCTCACCTAATACCAGGCTTCTCCACTCTACACACCGTTCAGATTCCTAATACTAAAATGAGACTATTTACACACAGCAAGAGAACAAAAAGATCTTTGTCACACATGCTAAGAAGCAAAGTGTTCAGAGCAGAAAATTATGTCAGGCACTTTAAAATATATTTCAGAAAATTTATTTCTTCAAGTATCTGGTGTTTTATACACTAGTATACATAAACTGGAGCTAGGAAAAATAAGAGTTATGATTTTAAAATTCAACCTGAGATTTCTGATGGCAGGATGTTACCCAAACAAGTACACTACCTTTATCAGAAAATAGCTAACATTTCATGGTTCTCAGGAAAAATGTTTAGAAAAATTAATGCAAGTAAAGATTAGCCTGATAAATGATGTGCAGAAATCTTTTTGTAGTTCAGCCATCTGTTTTTTGAATGCCTCTATTGTCTACAAAACACTCCTGCACAACACAGTTTAAGACAATACGGACAGGAGTTATTTTCTGCAACCCTTGTGATGAATTCTTTAGAGGTAATTCTCTGATGTATGCCCCTCTCCCACTTGCTCTGTGGTCTCCTGCCTCCAGTCATCATTACATATACTCACAATGTACAGAAAGAAAATTGTTCCAGACCAACAAGTTAAAATCTCAACTCAAAAAACAGAGGCTGATCTTACAGATGAACAAAAAAAAAAAAGGTAGGAATAATTTTGGGAAGATTAGAAGGAATGATAACTGCAAGTTTGCAAGATGTGTGGAGGAAAGAACGTAAGAAGCAAAACAAATGAAAGTGGGACATCAAAAATGGAGAAAAACAACACAACAAGTTGGACCTTCTCTGAAAGTTACCCCTGTATTTTCATATAACACGTACTCAGTGTACCCAAGAGTTTCCAAAGGCTATTACAATGAGTTACTGTCAAAACAGTGGCTTTGGAACACCTAATGTCAACAGAAATCACCACTCAGCTTCAGTCTTGAATAAAGGCTCAAGAAAAGGTCAGTATTTCATTTCTGGTCAAAAATAAACAGCTTTTGGTAGACCAAAAGGAGCTTGCTCAACGTGACATGATCTATGGGAAAACTAGAAACACAACTGCAATGTACACAAATCAGAGTTACTGAGATACTATTTACAAAAGTTACTGGCTTTTAAGGGAATTCAGAATACTACAAAGAAATTAATTTCTACAATACTTCCATATATTAATATAACTTACCAGGAGGTACAGGTGGAGGAAAACCAGGAAACTGTGGAGGTGGGATCCCAGGGGGAAGCGTTGGGATTCCCATAGGAGGGCGATTCAAATGAGGTGGAAAAGACATTCTTGCAGTCACAATCTGTCAAAAAGACAGAAAAGGAAACTTGTACTAGTCAGTTCCCAGATATGAATTACAAAAGCAGTGAAGTGCTAAGTGTCCATAATTATTTTAAATCTTTATATGGCCATTCAACTACAAACTAAAACTATTTTTTTCAACTTTTTTCCCCAGCTATTCATTGCATTACAGATGTAGCAGAAATCTTCTTTCTCAATAAAAAACAGCACTTCTAAGGAAGTGTTTCAGAATGAAGTGAAAAACAAAGCTGCCTCTGACTCCTCATACCCAAAAAGAGCTTTTAACAGTTTGTACAATTTCTTTAAAACAAAGCTATCTTTGCAGTATTTGAAAGCAAAACTGATCTTGTAATACATTTTCAATAAAGCAAGTAGCTCTGTTGTACAAGAAATGATCACACACAATACAACTGTAGAACAAGACACCAGAAAGAACTGGGACATCGCAATGCTCAGCATTAACGGGAGTTGTACTGAAGATGACATTGGGGAGATCCTCAAATTGCAGCAGAGAGAGAGTTAAAAGCTTGAAAGAGGGTTCTGTGATCTATTTTTAACTTCCCAGTCCACACATCTCCTAGAGCACAACTTGGACATTAGCCCACAAGCTGAGTGTCAACATGCTCCCACAGAGAGTAAAGATCATTTTAAACACCATTTTCTATTCAGATTATTATTTTACGTGCATATTACTGACCCTGAAACAGACACCACCCAGCCACAAAACACTCAAGATCACCCTTAAGACAACTAAGGCATGCATTCTTGCTTCCAGTATTGCTTCCGTAACCTTACACAGTTAGGTCTTCACGGAAGGTTGGCCCTCAGTTCTAAAAAACCCCAAACTGGTCACAGTATTACTGCTGAGCATATACGTACATTCACAGTGCAGTGAGGAAGCATCGGAGAAGTTCACACACAGTGGATCATGTGGATATGAATCATGAAGACACAGTATCACAAGTGACAAGAACCCAGTGAGCTGTCGGCAGAAACGTTTGCGTTTCTCATTGGACTGTACAGACTGCCTTACAACCTACAGTGTCAGATCTGCACTGCAACTGCTTTCCAAACAGGCAACTATGAGTCAAAACTGAAGCAAGGCTGTCTCAAGAAACAGAGTTATGGAAAGCAAAATTCTGATACATACAACAGAACTGTAGATTGTAACATGCTTTCTTCAAGGCAGGAACACAATGGCACTGAACACACAAGGAATGGAAAACAAGCTTTGCTGGAGACAGATGTACCTTCCAGACTTGTTCAAGAGTAAGCCATTAGTCTTAAATACTAGAAGTAAAAGATAGTATCAGCACTCTAACGTAATAGCAGGTACATCTGAAAGATCTAAAAAATTCTAATAACAGAATCACACGGAAGAACTTTATTCACTCAGATTCTGTAAACAGCTACGAGAGATAAATGTATATAATGGACTGGAAAGGATGAAAGAGAAACCCAAATGTATTGTTAATACCTTCTAACATCAGAACTTATTTATTCTGGTCCACAAACACATATATAACCCTATGACATAATTCATTCAAGGAAACACTTAAAACTACATCAATTACACGAGGTATGTGATGAGGGCATTCATTAATTGGCCCCTAAGGGCATTTATCAATATCTCACCAGGCAAAACAATGAATACTCCTGTGACACAAGCTCTAAGACGGCAGAAGAAATAAGAAAGCAAATACAAACATTTTTCCAACAGTCCAGTAAAGCTTTTATGCAATTTAATAAACATAAAACCTCTCCTCCCTTTCAGAATCCATATGCCTAAGAACACATTTCCTTTCTGTAATTTCTGAATTTTTAAAACTGTGTAGGCAAAGAAAAGCAGCAAAGATGTACACCATTTTATTTTTTAAAAAGCTGCTTATTGTCTCTTCAGACTACGTGTACATCAGCTGACATTCATCTAGAATCTGGAACTTGTATGGTATGGAAGAGAACAGAACACCCTTATCTGCCTTGGTATCACTACTTGAAACTTCCACATGCAAAAAAAAAAAAGAAATAGCCAACAGAAAAAGCACAAAATTAAGATCTTAAAGGCTCCCAGTTCTTACCTATATTATAAGCTGATAAACAACTGGATAAAATTTAAAGCTGTTTTGGGGCAGATGGTACAAACAATAAGCTACTGGGTCTGAAAGGGTTCTTAACAGGCTACAACAGAGTTGCACCATCAGAGGTCCACAAGATGTTAAGGCGTGGTCTGTAAAACATAAAAGAACAATTGGGGAAGTAATTTTCCAGACTGCCTGTAGGTGCAATCCCCTCTCTTGCTCTGATAAGCACTTTATCTGAGGCATCATTTTGGAGATGTCAACAAAAAAAGCCTGGGGACTAAGAGATGGAACAGTTTTTTGAATTAAAAGATACTGAAACATACCATACCCAGTGGATGTTACATATGCACAGAGAAGCAACTGTTTGGTTGGGGTTTTTTATAATTTAAATTAAAAAAGCAAAAATTTAGCAGTCAATGAAGTTACTGCAGCTGCATGAAAGGAAAAGGGCAGTAAGAAGAGAACAAACTTAGTCTTTCAATCTTCTGGGCAGATGATGTGAAACACACTGCTATACATAGGGCTTCAACAGTCCGTTTCAAAGGACTCCGTTCTTTCTCCCCCCACCCCCCCATATTTGTACCATTACTTTCACAGCAGCTAGAAAGCTGCCCTGTTACTGACTTAATTCTTACATGGACCAATCCTAGCAACTCTACTGCCTGCGGCATTTAAGATCAAAACTACAGCTAAGGAAAGCCTTGGTCTCTTTCTCACTACTCTGTGTAACTACTAAAGTGAAACCAGCAGAGAGAACGGTTTAATTTTGCTTCCGTTACGAAAGCTGTGAGGATCGAGATACCAGGAGTGAAACTGCTCACTGGAGAAGTGAGACATCTGGACGAGGGAGGAAGATGCATCCAAGATGCTACAATGAAGGGAACTGCATAACACATTCTTTTCTGTCAGGAGATAGAGAACATTCTCCCAAATGTAGATACTCTTCCAACAGTCAGAGGGGCTCTGCATCAAATTTCTAAGCAGCTACAAACCAAAGGTTAGGTATGAAAAGTTACGAGATGCTAAGCTGGATCTATGTAGAATACACTTGTAGACATCTCAGGAACATCATCTTGAACTTCTCTGCAGACTCTCCTCCTGCCAGTACAGTTCAGTGATCAGTTTCTGATACATTTACTGTGATCTCAGTAATGCATATGGTGATCTTCCACCTTCCCCAATCTATTCAAATGTCTAAGTAAGAAACTAAACAGTCCTGACATATTTTTAAAACCTCAGCTGACTTATGGAAGTATTACCTCATGAAACTGAATGTAAGCAGCATTCTTGACAGCTGCAGGTAAACTAGCAGCTCTCTAAGCAAGAGTTAAATTTGTGTGAATATTACCGTGATCACAAAAGTACAGGAGAAAGAAAAGCAGTGATCAACTGGCCTGATGCCACTCAAAATACTGAAATAATGACATCTTTACCTCCCAAAATGATGGATTTATGTCAGATCTCAGATTCAAAATGCAGTCAATTTAGGCTGTGTCTGTGCCAGCATGCAATACAATAGGAACAAGTCTGTTAAACAAAACTAAGGAGAGTTGAGACTCTAATGTCCACACTACACGTTTTGGGGAGGCCCACCCCACAAAAATGAATGCCGATTTGTAGGTAAGAGCGCATTTTTCAATATATTTTCATCTAAAAGGAATCCAGCTTATCCAGCGGAATAGGGCAAACCAGCATGAAATAAATTTTTAAACTGATGACGACTGTGAGAATTCCTTCAAAAGCACACCCTTGATCCAAGGGAACACAGTAACGTATGTGCACACTTTATTAGCCTCGAGCCACTTCTCTAAGCTGCAGGTTAATTATATCACGGATGGCAAAGCACCTAAGTTTACTCTAAGAAGACCCAGCTCAAAAACAGCCTGAGCTACTAACTAAGGCAAGCGCTACATAAACACAGCTATAATATTCCAGGTTCAACTTTGGCCCAGAAGGAGCTCAGTTGATTTCTACACTGCACTTCTGACTCAAGTCCTGGTGGAACCAAGGAACATGCAGAGCCATCTGCACCAATCTTCTGAAACTTGGAGAGAGTACAGGGATATCCATATAGTTCTAAGGTTTGGTAAAATCCATTAAGACTGGTTAATCCGGTCACGATGCGATCCCTGCTGGGATGGAGCTTTGTCCACCAGGAGCACTCTGGCTCTGATTTACAACTAAGCAAACGCAGAGAGCTGGCCTTAGGGCTGGAATCAAGTGTCTGAGACCACACAAACTCACAACTGCTATGAAACAAGGGTCATCATCACCTAGACATTGCTGCCCTGCTCTTCTTTATCATCTCTTGACTCCTTAAAGTCCCAGTAAGTGGGCACTGAGATTGTACTGGTCTGGCTGCACTGTTAACACAGTAATTTCTTTTTAAATCATAGTATTCTTTTAACCTTCTGTTTCACTGACCCCATTTTTTTAAATAAAGGGGTGAAAGGATAGGTCATAAGCAGAATGTAAATTCAATAAAAATTGCTGGCAACTAGCGTATTTTAAATTGAAAATTCCATCATCTACTCAGGGTAGCATAATTCTACCAGTGTCACAGGATTAATATCCTTAGTATCCCTATTTACACATCAGAAATTTTACTTAGAAACCTGCAAAACATCTTACTCAATTTCAAAGCAGTGAAGTTCCCCATGAAGCAAACAGTTAAAATACTTACTACTGTTACACTAAAAAAAGTTAAAACTGACTGCAAAACCCCTCAAGTCTTAATGCATAAACTTTATGTGTTCTAAGAATACATACATGAGGTGTCACAGCAACAGTAACAATATGGCTGATCTAGTTTGATTTAATTTTATCTGATTTTAACGTCCTTTCAATATTTTCCCAAAACAGTTCTTCTGCACCACAAAAAGTCTGTACCCTTAGTCTAGAATAAGTTGCACAAAACAGTGGTGCAGGCTGAAGAAAACATATGCAACAAACCCATCTGTTAAAGTCAGTACTATCACACAGGCTTGCGCGCTGGTCTCTACACGATGGGTGGATATCTAAGCCATTCTGTTATAAAAACAACCTCCTAGTTTGTCACCCAACAAAGGTGCTGTTTATATTACTGCTTGTCATCAAAAAAGCTCCCTAAAAGAAAAATCTTCTACTCCAAGCCAACTGGTTTCCTCAGTGAAAATGACCACTTTCTCAGATCCCTGAAGTCTTCTATAAAATGGCCTGCAAGCTAAGCACAGTTTAAATGTTAAACACAACAGACATGGGGAGAGATAAAACATAATATTTCTGAACAAAAATACTAGTATTTGCTCCAGCTCGTTTTTCAGAGGTGATCTTGAAAGTGTTTAGAAATTGCTGTGGAATAGTAGCATCCCACACTGTTACTATGAAGCAACACAAAAAGCAATGTGTTTACCCAAACCAAAGCCTCAGTCCAAAAGCCCTTTACGTAGGGGTCCGTCTAGTATGTCACCAGAGCTTTAAGATATTTAATTCCTAACTCTGTGCCTTTGCACCCATATAAAGCCCTGGTTAGTGAAATAAGTGATTCTCTAGTCTAACTTGGCTATTGACTCTTCCCAAAACAGAAACATGACTGTGGCATCACAACACTTACATGAATGGGCACCCAGAGGCAGAGAAGCAGGTAAACGCAAAGCACTCTGATCAATGCCACTCCTTTACAGGGGAAGTAAGACACTGTCCTATTCTTCCTTCTAATTTGCTTTGGACTCCCCCCATAAATGCTGATGCAATACCTGAAGCAACGCTTTCCTTCTACACACAAAAAAAGGACTAAAATTCAGTGTGCGTGTATTTTAGTCTGAATGGACTAAGAAATAAAAAACTTTTGAGAGTTCACTTTCTGTAACCCCGTTTATGAGCTGCTAAAAAGAAAAAAACAACAGTTAGTCGTCTTCAGGATATTCCCTGTGTTTAAAC
The DNA here is from genome assembly GCA_013397845.1 of Melanocharis versteri. NCBI lineage: Eukaryota > Metazoa > Chordata > Aves > Passeriformes > Melanocharitidae > Melanocharis > Melanocharis versteri. Next base: position 1,124,828 of record VZTG01005281.1, on the reverse strand, counting down.
GAAAAGCTCTCCTTCAGGCAGACAAAGGTCTTTTTCTACACCGGAAAAAGACATCATGAGAAAAACATGCACTGTGCACTCACAACGGCTACTGACACGGATGAATCACTCTTGATTCTTTTACGCACGAGCTGCTAACACGTGTTTTAAGACGACCACTCCAATACACACCAAGGACAATAACTTCCCTGTCGCAATACATCGCGTTTCCTAGCGTGATCGGTTTCCCCGACGTGGAAAAGTAAAAAATCCCACCTACAGTCCGAGGCGGCCGGGCCCGGGGAGCAGCGTCGGGCGCCAGCAAAGCCCCGCGCGGTTCCTCGCCCCGGGCATGCGACGGGCTCCCCTCGCCTCCCGCGGGGCCGCTCCCGTCCCTCCCGCCGGGGTCGGCGGAATGGACTCCCACGCGTCCCAGCGGGAGAGGAAGCGAACGGGCCTCGCGAGCACCGCCCCGAGGCCGCTCGCCCGTTCCACGCCNGCCGCGCGGGGTCATGTGACCCGCCTCTTCCGCCAGCGGCCCGGCGTGCACCGCGCCGCGCCACCACAGAGGCGGCCGTGCCAGAGCGCCCCCGCGCGCGCCCGGGCAGTAACGCGGCCGACCATAGAGCGGCGGCGGGCAGAAGGGCAGGGGGAGCCACAGGGCATGCGCGCTGCCGCCATCTTTGGTGCGGGCGGGCGGCACGGAGCCGTGACCCGGCCCGGAGCTCCGCCATGTTGAGGTCAAGCGCCGCAGCTCGGGGCTGGGGCTGCTGGAGGCCCCGGGAAGCCTCTGGAAAGCCTCCGGCTGTGGGTGGCACGGAGCCTCGCCTGTCTGTCAGCCCTCATGGCCCCCTCAGCCACACACTCTGGCCAGGCTGAGCTGCGACCCGCCCGTGACGGTGGTCGGGACGGGCCGTACCGCAGGCACAGAATCCCCTCCCTCGACCTGCTGCCCGCGTTGTTTGGGATGCAGCCCAGGATACAGCTGGCTTTTATGGAATGTTTTGTGTGCTGTAAAAGACCTAAGGATTTACACAGCAAAAAGAGCGAACACTAGCGTCTTAGGCCGCCGTATGCTCGTCAGAAAGATGTCATTGTGCTGTTGGACCTAGCCGTGGTCTACGAATACAGGGTGGTTTCCCTGACCTACTTCCAGCATTTAGACTACATTAAGATACAATTTGCAACATGACATGCCAGACAGTAATTGCTGTGGTTACATTACTGGTGGCAAGGAGTTGCAAGTGGGAAGAAGTGCCTATGAATGAAAGGAACGGGATCTTACAGATTATTACGAGGTAGACCACAAAATGAACATACGTGCATAAAGCCGTTTAAAAACTGTTGGATCAGCTAAGGAAAAAAATACGTATTGTATTTTCCATTGTTTAAAGAAAAGCGCTCAAAAGACGAGAGTCGAATGACAAAATCTCCACCTGTAGACGGACTTCTTCAGTACAAAGCAGATTAAAACTCTCAGGCTGATGTCATACGTGCTGCTGAACAGCCAACAACTGCGTTGGAACTAAGGTCCTGTTCATCACCTTGCTTTACCAGATGATGTGTAAGGGTAAATAATTTAGCAGTGGCTGATTTAAGAAATACTTCGAGTTTGAATGCAATTCCTTCCCCCCACCAGAAACAGCACTTTTACTTTCTAATTGCAGCTTATTCCAAGCGGCCTGCATATATCCCTCTAACTAAAACATATTTAGTAACTACGGCACTGACTACTGTTAATATTTAAAACTATTTATAAGCGTACCTAGGAAAACCAAGGAAAAGAGAAAGGGCATAACGAAAATCTTCAGAATCTTCTCTGTGTTGTTGTCTCAGACAACAGCTCAGCTTGAAAAAGAAATGTGAATCCCAAACTGACTCGTATTGCTGTAATAAGTTTTTATTTACAGGAAACATTGCAAAGGCTTTGTTCATGTACACGTTCATCTATTTTTTTAGCCAAAGAAATAGGCTATTTTGCATTTATTCTTCTTACACAAATCAACTGTAGCCTTCTGTATTCTTCTTAATCAAGGAAGAATAGCAGGAGAAGCATCCAGTAAATGGAGCTGCTCTCCTATCTTTACTCTTTGTGCCCTGGGATTTTAGAATTACCCATCCCTAGTGCCTATATTATCTTCCTGCCTTTCAATTATGATACTGATATCCCTTTTCCAGAACTGACCACAGTTCACTTTCTTCAGTTCTCACTGCAAACTCCACAGTTTCGTTCCCAATCCAGTCGTGAAAAGCACAGTAGATGGCTTGTAATATTAAGGTTGAAATTAAAAGAGGTGCTTTTTTTGTCTGTCAATTGTCTTGTATTTCAAGCATGAGAGATCATCCCAAATATGTTAGGCAGCACCTCAGGGTACAGGGGTCACACTGTTTCTCGACTACGCATTTTAAACATTTTATATGCATTTTTTCTTCCCTTCCTCATATCCTTTAATTCCTCCCTCTATCACGTTACCAGCCTAAATACAGCCACTTAGAGGAAGATCCCTTAGATGCCAGACTCATTGATCTCATTCCTTGGCTCCTCTGAATAGCACTGGGAGATTTAAGTTTCTACTTCATATGTATTAGTTATATCCATTATTCAGGGTTTTTTCAGTCTGAAGATATTTGGTTCACCAAAACTTTATTCTTGTAGATGTCAGTCTATTTTGTCAATCCCTTAAATTAACCTTTTATGCAAAATACTGAGTGAAAATACATTATTGTAACAGCATGAAAGAGAACTGGGAAGAGAGTTACTGTGCCAGTCTTCTGTTATTCATCATCACTAAACTGCATAAAAGATAAATAATTAAATCATGTATATGCCTACACAAATATATATATAGTACAATCTAGTATAACAAAAGTAGTTCAGCAATATACTTGAATTCTGAGAGGGCCTCAGTCATTCCTCGTGTTAGAAAATTCGTCGATGCCTCATTTTCACAGTAGTTGGACCTGCTGACTCAGTTTTGTGAAATGATAATACTTCAAAGGTAAACTCACAATCAGTGCCTTCTACATGGATATCCAATTGTGTAATTTGGCTCCCTCTTGAAATTATTTGTCTAAAACTGAAGCAGGAGACCAAAGGACGGGGCACCTTATAGCTGTCTGTTAGTGGTTATCAACATGTAGCATCCACTGAAGGAAAACACTCCGTGTCCTTCCTCTGGTGAGGTAACCCCTAGCATTTGATCCAGACATCCAGCCGAAAACTCGTGCTACTTTAGAAGAGAAATTGCCTTTGCACTGGCTATGCTACAACAAGAATATTTTTGCATATTATCTAAATCAGCCAACGAAAAACAACTCACTATTTTCTTGTAGCACCCCATGAGCCAACAGCTCACTGGAGCTACTACTGGCCAGGGTTACTTCCTCAGCGTGCGGTTTCTTTGGCCATCTCTGGCATTCGCCTCCCATTCCCACAGCTCCAGTTTGTGACAGTGAATCTGCCATTTTTTGGCAGGTGTGTGCCTCTATTTTGGACCTGCAGTCTCTTTCAGCTATATAAATGATGGCTGTTCACCCATAGGTTGAAGCTACAGTCATGAAAAAAACCCCAAAGGCTGCAGTGTCAGTGGCCAGTGGCTCTCCTGGTCGAGACTTCGTTTAAACCCACGAGTGGCACATGAGATACAGGCGCCAAGTGCTCTCTCTTCAGGCGGACACCGTGATCCATTCATTTGCCAGACCTGGAGGCCTGGGAGCAGCCGCCTGGTCGTTCTCCAGGCGGTGGGAGGAAAGAGCTTCGCTAGGAATGTCACCTCTTTAAACTCTGCTGGAGGCTATTTACGCTCCTCCGGCGCAGCTCCTCGGGGAACCCAGGCAGGTGTGAGACAGTGGGGCGAAAACAAAACGAGGGGAGCAGAAAACCTCGGGGTCACCGCAAGGGCCGCGGCACCGCGCCTGCCGGCCACGGGCACTGCACATCCCGGCCGGCGCGGCGAGTCCGGGGCGGTGCAGCCCCCGGACTACAGCTCCCGGCGTGCCAGCGCCGCCCCGCCTTCAGCCCGCCGCCTTCCCGTCTCCGCGGTGAGAAAATAACCCCGAAGTTCCCCGCGATCAGCTGATCCCGGCTGACAACGAGGGGAGCGGGCGGAGGGGGCGCGGGTCCTGGCCGGCCCTGCCCTGCTCAGTTCCCCCGGGCGCCCCGACTGCATGGTCGGTCCCTGGGGGAGGAGAACCGGGACACCCCCCCCGGGCGCGGAGGGGACGGGGGGGAGGAGGAAGCCGCGGCCGGGACCCGAGTCCTTAGTCACCGGCTGCCGGCGGGAGGAAGGGGAAGAAAGGTGGCCGCCGGCTTGTAAACAATAGCCCGGCTCGNGCCCCCGCGGGCGGCCGAGCCACAAGTGCGCCCGCCGCGGGGCAGCGCCCGCCCGGGGCCGCGGGGCTGGCGGGGAGAGGGCGCGCCGAGGGTCATCCCGGAGCGAGGGGGGCTCCGCGCTGGCTGGGAGCAGGGGAGGCGGCCCGGAGGCAGCGGTCGAGACAAAGGCGGCGGCAGGGTGCGCAGGCTGCCCTCGGCGGGCGCTGGTCTCGGGGCTCTGCTCTGACAACTTGGGGCGCAAAGGGACGGGGAAAAAAAAAATCCGTCGTCTGTCAGCTTGACCGCGGTAGCGATCGTCTTCCAATGTTACTAGGAGGAGCGCACAAAGAGAGTGGATTTTTGTTTATCTGGTGAAGCACATCAGGAAATTCCCAGCAAATAAATACTGTGAACTCTCTGAAGGAGGAGCTTAGCTGTGGAGTGAAAGCACAGAATTTTCTAGTCTTGACACGGTCCTTTTGTGTGTGTGTGTACATGTATATGCACTTGTGCATTTCTGATGCCTTTTTTGTCTCTGTGCCACCAGCTGTCTCCGTTCTCAGCTTCAGGGAAATACTTGCTGTATCTGCTGAAGTACACCAGGCTGGGTTTTTTTCCTCATCACTGAACGTACGTTAAACAGATAAGCAGAGAAAGAATGTATACCAGCATTTGGGTATAATAATACATGAAACCAGCCACGTTGTCTATGTTTACTTTGGAGAAAGAAAACTTCATTAGCACTTAACAACACTCTTCCTGTGAGGCAGGTCAGTGTATGAATCTTACAGAAACATATATTAGTTATTTAAAATTAAGTACAGGCAATGTTCCTCTTGTGTTTCTTTTTTTTGTGAAAATACTAAATTTGCAACTGACTTTTACACATATCATTGTTTGAAACAGAAACAGGAGGGAAAAACATTGCTTTAAAGAAATCTGAAGATGAGTGCCCATACGCAAACTGCGGAGAAAGGACAGAACACGACACTCCTGTGCCAGGAAAGCTATGTTTGCAGTGGGACAGATGAAGCAATCTTTGAGTGCGATGAGTGCAGGAGCCTACAGTGCCAGCGTTGTGAAGAAGAGCTGCATCAGCCAGAAAGGTTGCGGAATCACGAACGGACCCGTATAAGACCCGGCCATGTCCCGTACTGTGACTCCTGCAAAGGTGCCAATGGGAACATAATGCATGCCAGTATGACGGGCTCAAGGCAGATAGCAGCAGTGAGGTGCCAGGTGTGCAAAATCAACCTCTGCGTGGAGTGTCAGAAGAGAACACATGCTGGGGGGAACAGAAGGAAGCACCCTGTCACCGTGTACCATGCTGGCAAAGCCCAAGAACAGGAAGAGGAGGAGGGGATGGATGAGGAGACCAAGAGAAGGAAGATGACAGAGAAAGTTGTGAGTTTCCTCTTGGTGGATGAAACTGAGGAGATTCAGGTAAGAACTGTTGTGGTTTGTTGTGAACAGGCAAGATCCTTTCGTTTCTTTCTTAGCCTGACAGGCTGCTGTGATGCATGGTTAATACTTGAAGTGTAGTTGGTGGCAATGGTAACAAAATGCTGGCCAGTGAAGTACAAGTGCCACTGAGCATCTTGGGCTAAAAAGACATGGTGCCTTCGAGTGGCCTTGCTCACGAGTTCCTCAAAAGGTCAAGTTCATTCAAACCTTAGGTGTGGCAAGAGCCTCCTCTAAGAGGCTTGATAAGCAAAGCTGGTGAAAGAGTTGACTCTGTGCTGAGACACACACAACTAAGATAAGAGCTGTCTGTGCCAGATGCTCATCATTCCTGAACAAAATTGAATACATTGTATTGCAGTAGGTATCTTGCAAATGAGAGTGCTGGAAGACAGTTTCCTGCTGTATGACTAGGAGAGGGCACTGTACCAAATACTGCTAATGCAAGATTACAGCCCATTGCTACCATTTAGCACCAGTAAATACATCTGATTTTTAGGACTAGAGCAGGATAGAAATAGGTGTCCAAAGTGTTCCATCCAAGCCTTACAGACACCATGGTTAAGCTATTTTGCTTGTCATAAATACTATTACAGGTTAGCCTTTTGTTGAAAGAGGGAAAAATTGCCATTGGGGTAGGTCTGCTGATAAAGATGATAGGAACTAGTTGACTAGGGACAGCCTCCTGGGAGGCACTATTTTAGAAAGTCTAGCATTCAATATATGCAGTTATAGAGCTCTCCTGTTGGCCCTTACATTTGGTAAGCACTTTACAAGGCAAAATGTGTGAAAGCCACAGAACATATTAATTACCCAGCTAAAAATTGAACTTTGTTTTCTGACTTTCAGTTCGCATTCCTTATATTAAAGCTCATTCAGGAGACACTGAAAGAAAATGTGTAGTCACCTGGAGACTCAGTATCTGGTTGCTTTAATTTAACACACTCATGCTACCATCATTAAAAAGAATTGTGATGATATTCTCATTTTCAATAGTTATTCGTATCCATCATAGTAATGGCTGATGTGCCTGTCATGCATCACAAGGAAATGTGATTTAAGTATCTCATATCTATTCTATACTATAGAAATGTGTGTACATACACATTTGTACATATATATATATGTATATACACAGTAATTATACCATGACACAGAATAGGCACAAGATACTTGGGTCATATTTTTATCAATTTGGGTGTACTTATTGCTAAACTGTCATGGCTTTTGAAGGGGAAAGGGAGGAAAGGATGACAGTCCTTATGGTGCACTGACATAGAACACACACTATGCAGGACAGCAGTGACTGTAAACTGAGTGCTTGAGTTTCAGGTTTGTAGCAGTTCTAGGTTTGTATGCCTTCAAGCCCTAAGCACACCCTCACTTCCTTGTGATGTGTGACAGATGCAACTATTACTTTAAGATACAGATTTTTCAATAATCCTCCTCTAGCCACTAGAGCAAGCTCTGAAATGCCTTGGAACAGGGCTGTCCTGGAAAGCTGCTGACAAACTGTGTCTGTGTGTGGTTGTACTGGTTTAAGTTATATTTATACTCATGAATCTGTAAGCTTTATTGAGGTAGACCTTTGGCTGCCTCCTGCAAGCAAGTGCATTTGCTATTTAAATGTCATGGGCAATAAAGCCAACTTCCTTATTGGGACAGCAGTGGTCCTTTATCAGATCATAGCAATTTGGTCAGAACAAGGTTGGGTTGAAAAAGCTCTCCAAAAATTATCTTATTTCACTATCAGGATGTTGAATCAGAGCTCCTCCATCTGGAATGATCATCTCTTCCTCACAGCTGGGTACATATGTGACATCTCACAGCCAGTGTCAAAGCAGTTTGAGAGATTTCAATTAAATTGTTTTCTGGCAGCTGGAATTTAAAGAGGACTTGCTATTACAGTGATAATTCTGCTAGTGAGCATGAGGACCTCTATGTAGAAAGGCCTGTCAGATGCCACAGAAGATGTCTTCAGACCTAAGTAGTCATCTTTTGCTCTTGATAATACTGAGGAGCCAATTTAGCTATAGGAAAGTGATCATCAGCCTTTAATTTTGTGCTTGTCATTACTTGGGGAGAAATCATTAGAATGTTCTTTATTTAAACCAACTTTTTGTCCAAAAATGCCAAAATATTAGTTACTTGAAATATGGAGGCTCAGAGTTTGAGGGTGGGTGGCTTTTGAAGCTGGAACAGACAGGATAAAAATTTAACAGAATTATGTAGTTCACCTATCTTTAACTGTTTAGTGACCTTTGGAACTTGAAAATTGTTGCATTTGTTGGGAAATAAGAGAGGAAACTGTTGATTTGCTATCAATGGTAGATTCTGCCATAGCAATGTTAAAAGCTACAAAATTACAAATGTTAAAAGTTACACATCCACCCCCCAAATTAGATGTAACTAGTTACACTGCTGGAGCAGCAGATGATGGATCGAGATAATCACTGATGTGTATTTGTTTACAAACATCTAACTTGAAAGTGGATCAATGAGATGGGGACACAGGGCCAAAAGATTTGGGTTTTCGTTTCCTTTGGAACCTAGAGTTGTTAAGCTCAAGTGGTTATGTTTCATCTCACTGTTCCTGTTGGCTTCTTGGAGGTGGTAGCTCTAAAACTGAAGAATATTTATAGTGTGTAAGCAAATGACTGATCTAGTTCTAGATCCAGAAGCAATGTGGATTAATCCAGAAGGAGCTGTGCCTGAGAAAATTGGTTCAGGGGAGAGGTGGAAATTCTCAGTTTGGGCTCAGCAGTACACAGATACAGCTATGATAATTCTGAGATCTGCATAATTGTCTTTGTGCCATGTTGCACAGATGTGCTGGCCTGCTCAAAGCTTTTTGTGCTTTGCAGGCATAAGCATAAGCTCAGAAAGCTGAGGACTTCTTGTGCTTGTTCAAATCCACATAGACAGAAAAGGTCCCATTTAAACCACTGCTTGTTTGTACAAAACCAATGGCAGCTAAATTTTGTGTCTGTGAAATTCAAGCTTCTCTGTGATGTTCATCATAACAGCACTATATATGAGCACCTCAGAAAGAGGTTGGCTATCTCATGTTAAAAAAATGTTGTTAAAGGTTAAATCCAAGTTCGCACTGCAAGTCTGTGGAAGAACAGAGAGGGAGGTTGTTCCTGATGGAGTCCAGCCCCAGCTGTCTCACACCACACAGTGCAATGCTTTGCAACTCTTGTGAGTTAGTCTCCAGGCATCCTGACCTACATGATGAATTTTTTCTTCCAGGACTTGTTCCTCATAAAACCACACTGACTTCTATGAGAAAACAAATCTTGACTGTTTTACAAACTGGCATCACCTGCAGTTTAGACCCCATTCTAGGCTCTCTTCCTCAAGCTCCATTACGCAGTTTCTCTTTACACAGTATTAAACTTTTGGCCTTATCTATTGCATATCTAAAGCTGAAGCTTCAATCGTTCTTGATAACTGCACCATCTGTTTGTTAATTGGCTCTGACACAGTCTATCTTTCTTGCTCATCCGAGAATGATATTGTGGGGATTACTTCCTCGGTCAATTGCTTTGGTCTTGTCACTGTTCTCTTTACATCTTCCACATCTCCTCTTTGCCTTGTTAAACTCAAACTGTGTGCCTTCTTTTTTTATATGTGTAAGTCCCTCGAATGGATCTCCTGATCTGCTCTGCCAAGATGTCAGCTTTCCTTTCTTACCTCTAACTTCCTGGCTTCTCAAACAAGCATCATTGTGTTGTCACTAGTGCTGCCCCTTGCACACAGGAGGCACTTCCCGTGAGAAGTCATAGAATCAATTAATTGGGGTTTTTAAACTGGTATTTGTGTATCTATTAAGAAAAACACAGTGAAATACAACAATAAAAACATGACTCAGGTGTGATGCTTGTTTCGAATCCTGAGGCTGTCTTACTGTCCCATGAACTTTTCCACTCACCTAGATCTGTCTTTGTCTCTCGTACTTATATTTATGCAGTTTCTGGAACAGTTTCCATTTTTGCTTTGTCTTTATGCAACACGCTTGCAAAAGAGCTCTTTAGCATAAAGCAGAGTTATGCATCCGTTGTACAATGAACTTTATTTACTACTACTTTTGAGGTGGGGCTGAATGCTTAACAATGCATAACAACAGCTTGATATTTTTATCTTGGGGAACAGATGTTGGGAGTTCTTACCACAAGATCAGAACTTGGTTGTAGTGTATGATAATACTTTGTCCAAAGCCCTAATTAAGGACTTGGGACATATGCTTAATAGAAGTAGAAAAAGTCTTTAATTGACCCTAGAAGGTAGAAGTTATTAATAATCTGCCTTAGAGTTCACTCATCTTTGACCAGAAACTAGCTCCGTCACAAGAAATTACCCAATCTATGGGTTGCAAAGAAAAATAAAAGGTACTGACTTTGTAGTTTGACTTACTAAGGAGACTAGAAAAAAAGAAAAATTTTCCTCTTGCTAGTCACAAAAATAATTTCCCCAGCTGTGTAATTTTATGAAGGAGAAGGAGCATACATTTATTCCTATGTCTCCCCTGAGATACCCATATGAGCTCCCTTTCTTCAGTTTGCAGGGTCCTTTTGTTGTGCCAATAGATATCTCAAATTCCTAAATATAGCCCCATTCCTTGAGGCTTTTTCTATTCCTTCTAGCAGGTCTAGACACCTAAAGTGAGTTCTTCCCCTCAGCAAATATGAGCAGGATCTATGTAATGCTTTGCAGTCAGTTAAGATAACAAAAAAGGACCCATAGCCCTTATTTAAATGCAGACCATTTTGTGCAACCATTAAATAACCTGTCGCTAACAGTGTAATAGTCCATGTGTCCTTCTCTGTCCCCTCCTGTTAAAAGTTACACATACATAGTGATGACTCTGCAGGGTTGCTAGCTGCTTTGCTTTTCTCACTCCTGCTGTAAACCCAATGGAAATACTGTGATTTTTCCTTATTATCTACTGATTTGAGCCTGGATAAAGTTTAGGGATGAGAGAATGGAGTCTCTAGGAATGCTTTTTCTTGTGAAGTATTATTTGTCAGTTAATGGGAGCTAACGTATGTGTTCTTTTATGAAAGAAGGTCATGATCTCTTAAGTGTGACTGCTTGCATTTGTCTAGCAAATAGTGCTAGTTCCTGTGACACTCTTGCTTCATTTGCTGTTGGGGGAATGTGTTTTTGGTGGGTTTTTTTTTCCCGTGCTTTAGGATAGCACAATCAGCTGTAAATTTCTGGGAAATTTAGTCCATATCCTGTAAAGTAAGGAGTCACAGCTATTATATTTGCCATGGATATAAAGGAGGAAGAAAAAATGTTGAAGGATCTGAGTTTTTTATGCCAGTGTGATCTGTTGGATCAGGATATGTAATTTCTCTCCCTTGATACTGTTGATGTGCTATAGATGAGTTTTCCTCCTCTTTGTGCTTTAGAGAGGTTTTCTTGCCAAAGTATTTTTGTGAGTTTACTGTCCTACACTTTATGAATTTTTCTCTTATTACTTTGTTATTTTTTAGTATTCCTCCCATCTCAGTCTGTTATCAGTTCACCTAAATTTAAGTGCACTGTTTTTCTGTCCTTGGAACAAAGTAGTAGAGAAACTACTCAGCAATTGCTGGTTAGGAGTGTTCCTTCTTCCACTGGACATATACCAGTATTTTGAAGAGTATTTTTAGAAGGTAGGAGAGAGAGCCATCCATTTAACAAACACACAGCTCCTTTGACAGTCTGAGGCTGACTCTTTGGTAGTTTTTAACATAGCCACTTACAAACAGTGCTTTTCCCTGAAACCAGTCTTGCACCTTCTTCGTGATGCAGTACTCTTGGGCATTAATTAAAGTCAAGTATTTTGCTTCCTTCCTGTTTTGTCCACATGCTAACATGAGTGCAGGTGCGGAAGGAAGAGAGCATGTCACAGGTGAGAGAGCCTGGTAGCAAGCCACTCTGGAATTACCTACACTTTTGTCCAAGAAGTTCCTGAACTTAGTTCAGTTTCTGAACTGAATAGTCTTGGGCGGGGGGGAAATGGGGTGTTTCCGTGCTTCCCGTGCTGTACCCCTCTTTGCACTTTTCGAATGAATACTTTTGGGCTCTTGGATGCTGCCAGTAGGAATGAGATGTGAGTGCTTTGGGGTACATTCAAGAAAGAAAAGTCAGCTTGCTGTATTCTAGCCCTTCTGTCCTTCCCATTGCCTCCACTTTCTCTTTTCTGCAGCAGTCACTGGGAGGCAGATGTCACTGCAGTACACACTTTTGGCTTTTTTACCTGCATTGTTAATGCTTTGCTGTAGAATCACATAAAGGCAGAAAATTGAGTCCTTTGGCCTGCCTGTCAAAACACTCTCAAATTGGGAAAATAACCAGAGTAACTGTTTTCTAGAAAGAATGCAACTGTTATACAAGTAAGTTTGTAAATGCCCCTCTTAACAAGGACAGTGGTATAAGTAGTGTCCACACAGGCAATCTAGTTACTCGTAGTATTTAGGAAGACAGCATGAACTTGCTTGTTGACTTGCTGTCTTCTGGGCAAGTCTCTTCATATGGATGTGGTCTGCTGCTAGAGCTGTGACTTTGGGGTGGTAATTTATAGCTCTGTGGCCAAATTAACATCTACCGGAACTTGAAAGGTATTTAGGATACAAAACCATGATTTCTGTGTCATTGTTAACTGTTCTCTTTTCGGGTTAGATGATACTATTATGTTAGTGTTATTTTTGCAGCAGTTGCATTCACCTCAAAGTCTTTATTAGTTTTCAGTCCTTCCAAAAGTACTTTTTCAGCAAGCAAACAGTGTAGTGGACTTTGCAGTCTTATTTCTGCTTTCAGAAGTTTGATATAACTTAGCCGTCGTCTACAAGGTTAACTTACCTGGTAATAGCAATATTTCAGTCAATATTGCCTCTTGGGTTAGGGAGGAGTCCAGTCATATTGGGTTACCTCCAATCCCCTTAATTTTTTTCCACCACTGTCTTAAAACGTTTGAAATAGGATCTCTTTGGGTAGGGTTGTTAAGCAGGATTTAACTCTTCTGTCTTTGCCTCTGAAAGAGTTCTGTAATAGATAGATGTGGGCCTCAGACATGGGCAGCTTCTGCCCTTCATTGCAGGGACCTGTAAATCCTGATGACACTCATGCTGTTAAGCTCCATATAAACCCATGAAAATATTGAACCTGAATTCCTATGCCAGAGCTGTGGGAAGGAACAGGATAATTTTGGTCTGAAAAATATATTCGGTTCAGGGACAGTATTGTCCACGGGTATGTACTGTGGCTGATAACAAATCTCCACAGAACCCATAGGTGGTACTGCAGTGAAGACAAATAAACAGGGAAAACCCCTTCATGCTAGGAAACGCCCCTAATACAAATGCTTTCATCTGCTTGAGCCAGACCTGCACCCACATGGGGAATAAGATCAAAACTAGCTGAAGCTGAGGAGCAGTGTGGGAATCTAACCTTAGATCCCTGTGGCGTATCTGTCCCCTGCTTTATTTTGCCCTCCCTGCACCTGGTGTCAGATCCTTCAGTTTGGGCTTGAGGCTCTGTAGGACTTCAGTCCTGAAAATACTGATGTCCGCTGTCAGCTTGGCTGAAGACTAGGAGATCACTGAGGACAGTAATGATTAATTAATGTATTTAGGTGTTCACTGGATGAGTGATTAACGACTTACTCCTCAATACTAGATTGCAACTACTGGTATGGCATACACAATTTTATAAACTAATCTGTTGACACAGCCCTTTGCAGAAACTTTCTCAGGCTACTCTAAAACATTTACACAGTAACAAGTAACTCTTTGACCAGCAGAATTAATGAAGTCTAATTTCTGAGATGTCTTCTTCCCATTATCCAGTGCTTGTCCACGTTTTCTGTCTTTTGAGTAAGAAGCAGTATGTGTGCTGTCATGCCCCAGCTTACTGGCTGGCACGTCTGGGCATGACTGCTCGGCTTACCACTGTGTCTTGGAGGCTGCAGGGAGTGGACATGAGATGTGCTCTTTCCTCAGTAAGATTATTGGAGTCTTTCTTTTCTACTCAGTTGTCGATTTTCAACAAACTTTTAGGAAGTTTGTCTTTTAGAGGCACTTATTTCTGTATCAAATTGGTGTAATTAGATTACGAATTTTAAGTTATATGTGGAAGACTTGAGTAATGGCATAAATTATATTTTCCATGGAAAGTCAAGCAGAAGAAAAGGTATAGGAGGCAACCTAAGGTTGAAAATTAGAGATGTTTGGACTTAAAAGTCAGCTTTGATTCTTCTTGAGCACCTGCTTATGATTAAAATCTTCTCTCTTGTTTGGAAGACTCTGAAAGTCGGAGGAAGTAAAGACCTTCTGAGGTCACTTTCAACCTGAATTAGCCTAAGATCTTAGAGGAAAACAGGATTTGAATAACTGTGGTTTAGGGCCTGTCTCACAGCTCTGTTGATGTCGTGAGTTTCATAGCAGAGAGTGTCTCTTCCTCACAGGGAGCTATCTTTTTTATCACTTGAGAACAGGAAGCATTTGTGGATATCAACAAAAATTTCTTCTGGGCCAAAAGCAGGGAATTTCCAGTTGCATTTTTAATAGCCTGTTGCATTTGAGTTGCTGGGTTAAGCCAGTTACACTTCTTTGCATTCATGCACTGCCTTTTCAGGAGTGATGGTGAGGAGCCCTGCAGAGATGCGAAATTTGGTGGTGGCACTGTACTGTGGTGGAGCTTGTTCTTCTCAGGTTAGTCTGACTGGCTGTAGTTAAAGGAAGAAACCTGCTTTATAGATTTCTCTCTTATTTTCAATGTACACTGACATTGTGATTTAATAACATAAAGGTAGGACCTGGGGCTTTAGACATGCACCCGAAGACTTTTTTGTGAATCTGCATCTGGATAGGAGCTCAGTTAGAGTTAGAACACAGATTTAGAAGCAATGTTTTTGAGAACTGGTCTGCGTTGAGCTGGGCAAATCTGACAGATCTGTTCTGTTTCCAGGTTTAGTAATTGATATGATACTCTGTCCTTAAGATCAGTTACCTAATATTGTCTGAGTTTTGTTTTAGAAGTTCAGGACTGCTTAAAAGGCTGCAGATCTTCTTTTAGCTTGCTTTGCCATTTCTCCTTCTGATTTAAGGTGTTTGAATTATTGTAAGCATGATCTTTTAAAAATATTTTCTGAAGTGTGAGCAGCATTACTTGTATTGCCAGTGTTAAGTAATGCTTTAAGGTAAATATTTCTTTTTTTCCACTTGATTGTTTTGACTGCTTGTACTGATTTGTCTCTGATGTTTGTAATTTTATGCTGGTACACATTTGGATGTGCTGTTACAAATCTTGTAGCTTACATTTCCATTCATTGAGAAGGGTGTTAAATTTATATCATTCTTATTGACTTAGTGGTTATGTGTCAGAAGATACTGTTGTGTGCTGGTTATCTAATCATAGACTCACTTAAGTTGTAAAAGAACTTTGGGATCATCAAGTCCAACCGTTAACTCAGCACTGCCAAGTCAACTACTAAACCGTGTCCCTAAGCACCACATCTACACGTGTTCTAAATACCTTCAGGGATGGTAACTCCACTACTTCCCTGGGCTGCCTCTTCCATGCCTGATAACCCTTGACTCAAAAATTTAGTTATTTATATGATGATCTCTTTCTTAATTGCAGAAAATGTATTTTTGTTATTAAAAATACTTATTTAAAACCACGTCAAGCAATGAGTAAGACTTCAAAACACGACAACAAGTACCCACATAATTCAAAATGACAGTGTAAGACTAGCAAATGAAGGCGCTCTGATGAATACTATGCCAAGCATTCTTGATTTTTGTTTTGAGCTATTGTGTGTTGGGGCACAGCTCTGGCTTTGTGCACCACTTCCATGAATATTAGCAAGCCCTAAAGGGTTCATAAAGAGTCTTAAAAGGAGAAAACTGTGGTAAAAATGTCTGATTCTCTTAATGTGTTTGTTCTGCTGGAGGCAGATTTAAAGTTGTATGAGTACAGGTCATTGGAAACTCTGTTCTATTTTATAGATTTTTTTTTCCTAGGCTTTTTAACACTTTTTTGTTTTAATAACATTGTTACCAAGAAATTAATAGGCAGGAATGTAATTTTAGCAGTTCTTGTTTCTTAAAAAGAGTTCTCTTGTTTAGCAGTTCTTGTTTCATTTTAGCAGATCTGTTTCTAAACAATTCTACTTTTCTTAGGGCTCAGATTTAGAAAACTTGTTATGTTAGGTACAATAGACTTTGAAGTATAGGTGATAAAGAGACTTCAGTTCTAAATGTGCTCCGCTGCAGCATGCTATGAGTTTTTGTGCCCTCCTTCTAGAGGACTTTAGCTGTCAAGTTTTCTGGTTTTTTTCGGTAAAGACCTACACCTCCAGTTCAGCTGAACTTGGGTGAAGGGACTGCATGGAGAGCTGGATGACAGCTGCTGAAAGCAACGTAGTTAAAACTATGAAAGCAAGCTAACCAGGATTCTAACATATGATGGAGGAAAAACTCTTATTTTTAGAAGAGAGTCTCCTAAGAGCTATAACAGAAGTGTAGATGAGTCTGTGATACTAGAAATGGCAAAATCAAGAAGGGGCTGAAGAGATATGACTCTTGTCTTGGTTTAGACATACAGTTTTCATCCTTAATTTACATTGTTGTGCAACATAAGGAAGGTTTTGTATTTACCCTCTGCTGTGAATGTCAGAGACCTGGAGTTCTTGGGCAGCGCGGAAGTGGACACAGTTATGGAAACATGAGTCCTTTGCACGTGAAACAGAAGGTGATACCATACTAATTTGCTTTAGAGATGAGAAGCAAAACGAAGAAGTGGGGATTAGTACTTTGACACTTATTACACCGCTCTGACTTCAAATGTCTTAAAGGAACTTGCTCAAGGGAAGTAAATTTGACTACTGATATGGGGATTGTTGTGGATGGCTCTTTGAAAGTATCGTTCCTGTACTCAGCACTGGTTAAAGTCAACTAGTGCACAAGAGCAAGGAGCACCCAGTGATGTACAAGCGTATTCAACTTAAAAGGGAAGGGCTTCTTTTGGGTGTTTTGGCTTGTCTTTTGGTTTTGTTGCTTCTTCCCCTGCATGGAATTTATTGTAAAGGTGTTGCAGGATCCAAAATTAGGACTAGATTCTAAAAGGGAGGATAGGTCTACTGGTTCTTTACCAACCATGAGCATCTAAGTGCAACCACTGCTCAGGAAGTTCTCAGTTATCTGACTTCTGAGCACTGGTAAAGTGTGCTAGGAAACATTTACTCGTTTCATGTCTTAATTTCTTCCTCTTTCATTACCAAGTGCTGTGAGGCATAACAATGGACTAGCTAGACTTTGGTGCATTCTTGTGCTCCTGGGTAACTTGCTTGTTGGAGTCACTCCTGAGTTCTGTCCTGGAAGGAGGTCTGCAAGAGCCTAGAAGGGGATAATTTAGAAGGGAGTAGCTTTGGGTGTGTGATTTGATATTCAGTGCAACTTTGAGTTGACTTGTGTCTCTTAATGGCGGGAATATATCCCAGAGTTACCCTTAGCCCTGTGGTCCCTACTGTCCTTTGTGTCTTCTGACATTACTGACTCAGCCCCTTCCACAAACTCTCCCAAACTGCTACCAAAGTAATAACTAGTGCTGGCTAAAAGACCTTAGACATTAGCTGTCCTGCCAATACTTAAGCAGCTGTTTGAAAACTGATATTTTTTTGTGTCGTCCAGGGAGTACATCGCCATTGACTCTGGCAAAAAGGATCTGTCACCTTTTTGGTGAGAAGTTTGGGAGGTGGTAGTTAAAACTAGAACATTTTGAAGAAGACATTATCATATTCCCTTTTGCTTAGGTACACATAACATTTTCATATTGTCAAATCTGTGAGTGTTTTTAGGAGCTATTGTATGAACCAAGAACTTCCTTTCATCCACAGAGACATCTTGAGAGACACTAAGCAAAACTGCATCTATCATCTAAACTACCTTCCTGATGATAAGCTAATAATCACAGCTACCAAAAAAGCAGACCCTTTCTCGTGCACCTGTAATTTCAGTGTATCTTCATGTTCTCCCACAGACACCAGGAAGGATTCTGTTGAGAGCATTTTGACATCTCTTGTTTCCTGTTTTCTTCTACACCGTGAGGCTGCCTTGAATAGTTTGAGTGAGTCTGTGAGAAGCTACTGCAAAGCCCACAGCCCACAGGTTTTCTTTGTGAACAGTGTTCCCAACCACAATCTGGCACACTGGCTATTTTTTACATTTTTGGCACACTGGCTGATTTTTATTTTCCTTCAAAGTCTAGATGCTGCTGCTGGCTGAGCCTTAAACTAATTTGCTGATCTAAGAATAAACTTGTTCAAAGAAACCATTTATTACCTCATTGCCTCTCTGGTTCATAGATTGTGAGATCTTCCAACTGTACTCGCAGGAGGAAAATAGCTAAAAGCTTCCAGAAGTTAAGAGGCAGCTGAGACGGGATGGAAGCCCTGCTCCTTTCAGTTGATGGGGATTCCTTGAAGAGGGAATTGGGATGAAGAAAGTGAACTTAATCTTTCTCAAAAAGTGCTTCTGTCATATTCTTCCCTGTCGTACAATATATTGATAAAACCTGTTGGAAGACAGAAAAGCGAGGGCTAAACAAATGCATGAAGCATGAAACCTGTGAAAGCCAAGAACCTATTCTGCAACAAAATCAGGGCAGGCTCTTGTACAGAGCCCTAGCCCATTTCATTGCTTGTTTATCTGCTCCTGTTGCTCCAGTATCTGAACAGAAAATGCCCTTTTCTTTAGCCTAGATAGCATGATGCTTGACACTTAAACTGTGTAAAGCCAAAGAGAAGTTACCTGCACTTCTTTTTGGTTTTGTATGTGTGTGTTCTTTTGCTTTTTAATGAAAGTACAATACAGTAAATAATGAAATGGATCATTGAGGTAGTTGTGGCACTTCTGTGAGAGCCAGTTTGACCTGCTTTGAGCACCTGACTCCAGTGCACACCTTTGCTTCTTCTTCTCTGCACCCCCTTTCCCTTCCCAGCTGAAGGATTGATCAGCTGGAGAGCAGTGGGAATAGGATAGTCTGTGTCTGAGAGACCCTGGCTGTGGATAAATGCAGCTCAAGTGCATGGCTGAGATTTTTCTACCTAAATAGGTGCTCAACCTCTGTGGATGAGGCAAATTAAAGTGGTAAAAGCAATCCCCTCTTTCACACATGAATTTGGATGCTTGCCAGGAGACCAATGCTACTGAGAAAGTCTGCCATGCTCCAGGTAGCAGTTCTGTCAGACTTGGAAGTAGTGTTGTGCTCCCTTCTCTGAAAGGGCTATCTCAGAATGGGGTGAGGTACTGGAGAGTTGACTAGACAAATAATCACAGTGAGGCATCACTTCCAAAACAGCTGCATAATGGAACAACATAAATCCCATCAATGTGTACATTTTACAAAACTCCATTCTGTATTTTGCTTGGTACTTCTTGGTACTTCAGAAACTTATGATGAAATCTGAAGAGGAGGTAATCATTGTTTTTAATCTTATAAATCCTGAAACCAGCTGTGTTTTCAGTGTTGTCTACTCCAATTACATAGTTATAATATTTTTCTCTTTTTGTTTTTGAAGGTAAGGAATGAGGAAGACTTTATTAAGAAACTGGACTGCAGTCCTGACCAGCACCTAAAGGTAGTGTCCATCTTTGGGAACACAGGGGATGGCAAGTCTCACACCCTTAACCACACTTTCTTCTACGGCCGGGAAGTCTTCAAGACGTCTCCTGCCCAAGAGTCTTGCACAGTTGGAGTCTGGGCAGCCTATGACCCTGTCCGCAAAGTGGTGGTCATTGATACAGAGGGCCTCCTGGGGGCCACTGTGAACCTGAGCCAGAGAACACGGCTGCTGCTGAAGGTCCTGGCCATCTCTGACCTTGTCATCTACCGTACTCGTGCTGACAGGCTCCACAATGACCTCTTCAAATTCCTTGGTGATGCCTCGGAGGCTTATTTAAAACACTTCACCAAGGAGCTAAAAGCTACCACAGCCCGCTGTGGCCTAGATGTTCCTCTGTCAACTTTGGGTCCAGGTGTCATCATCTTTCATGAGACTGTGTACACCAAGCTACTGGGCTCTGGTGAGTAGGCAGTAAGAAACTGAATTACAATGTGCTAAACACTGTCTGTTAACTATCAGGTTGCATTGCATTCTTTACTACCATATAAAAATGTGATTTGGGTTTTGCTCTCACTGGTTTCAGTCTGGGAACCAGGCTGTAGAACTAGAAGAGCATTCCCTCATGGTGATCTGACTATTCCAAATCAGCTAGAATAATCCTCTTAGCCAGCTGAACATCAGCACTGAATAGTCATGAGTTCTGCAAGACGCAGGAGGGGTCATCATGCAAGTTCATGAGTGTGGGTGATATGGCAGATGAAGCTGAAAACCGATGTGGTGAGTTGACCCTGGCTGGATGCCGGGCACCCACCAAAGCTGCTTTATCACTCCTCTCCACAAGTGGACAGGAGAGAGAAAATATAATGAAAAGTTCATCAGTTGAGATAAGGTCTGGGAGAGATCACTCATCAAATACCATCATGGGCAAAACTGACTTGACTTGGGGATATTAATTGAATTTATTACTGACAAAATCAGAGCAGAGTAATGAGAAGTAAGATAAATCTTAAAAACAGCTTTCCCTCATCCCTCCCTCCTTCCCAGCTCTACCTCCTCCCCCATCAGCCATGCAGGGAGACAGGGAATGGGGCTTACATGTTGTTCCTGCTGCTGCTCAGGGAGAGGAGTCCTTCTCCTGCTCCAGTGTGGGATTCCTCCCATGGGCGACAGCTCTCCATGAACTTCTCTGACATGAGTGTCATGTCAGCCTCAGGCTGAGGCTCAGTCCTGCTGTTTGTGAACATCTAGGAGCTGTCTCTTGTGTAATATACCTCAGCAGTCCTGGCTGACCCACATTTACATTTTGGCTTTTCTAAACAGTGAGGTTTTAAACTAGTAGAAGAACTTGACATTCTTTCTGGTTATTGTTGGAGTAACTTCTTAATAACTTTTAACTTACCTATAAGGCAGATCCTTTTCTTATATACCAATTTACTGATTAGCAGTTTAGCCTTTCATAAAATTGTTGACATTTGCTGTTTCATCAGTTCAGCCTTTAGTGACCCATGAGGACACTTTGCACCTGTATGCAAAGTCGGGGTCATAAAAAAAGTATATTTTTATGGGCACTTCTGATCACAGTAGGAATAGGAAAGAAACCTCTTAGCATATGGATATTCAGAAAGCTGTAACCATCTGTCTCAATGGATAATTGAGATAAGTGTGTTTATGTAGTTTTAGGACAGGAAACATGGGACCTGCCTTATTCTGAAACGTACAGCAGGTACTTGGAAGCAGGCAGGAGAATGTGGTTGGCTCTGTGGAGTCTGACCTGATGTGGCCAGTTCTGAAGTGCTTTGCCATGTACAAATTGTTGATAAAGGCTTGGTCTTCCTTGCTACAGGGCTGGCATGGAGAACAAGCAGTCCATGTCAGGTTCATGTCTTCCACTTATCAAGTGCTAGGAATAGCTATACCAAGTTATGGTCTGGTGAGAAGAACTAACAAATGTGCTGACATTGTATTTCCTTGTATTATGTCCTAACTTGCTCCTTAATCTGGATATCTGTGTTTCGAAATCTAGATGTGTCTGGTTTTACCTGAGAATCTTGGTCTTAGAATTTAAAGCTGTGCATCACAAAACAGAGACTGCTTTTGGAAAGTTTGTTTCTTTTCCTTGTTTTAAAATATAATGATAACTGCATTCCAGATGTATTAGAAGATTTAATTAAGAAAACTAGGACTATATTGCATATGAAAGTACTATGCAATTAAAGTATTGTTTTAAACAATCAGTAGTTTATGAACTTGCTGATATTCTTATATATAGATCATCCTTCTGAGGTTCCTGAGAAGCTCATTCAGGATCGGTTTCGGAAGCTAAGCTGTTTTCCTGAGGCTTTCAGCTCAATTCACTACAAGGGAACAAGGACATACAATCCTCCAACAGATTTCTCTGGGCTTAGGCGAGCTGTGGAACAGCAGCTGGAGAACAATACTACTCGGTCACCTAGACAGCCTGGGGTTATCTACAAAGCACTAAAAGTAAGTGAAGAAGAGTTTGTCACAGTCTTTATTTGTACCACTGTTGCTAGTAAATCAGCTGCAGCTCATAGAGGCAGAGCACCTCAACCAGTGATGCAGACTTGCATGCAAGTCTTCCGTTAGAGTGATAATTTTGTCTAACAGCCAGAGAGGCTGAGTAGGTTTTTTTACTTCAAAACAAACACTTTAGTAAAGACCATGGGAGGTCAAGAAAAGTTAAAGAGCCAAACTGAGCAAGATCATAAAACTGAGCTGGGAAGAAAAAAATAACTGATGCTGTGAGTGACAAGCACTTAATAACAGTGATTTACAACGAGAGACCTTTGAAGGTGTTTTTTATAAAATTCCTAGAGACGGCCTCAGCACAAGAGGAGAAAATGCAAGAGACTTGGAGGGAGTTAATAGTTGGCAAAACTTAGCACTGGGTAGTGTAACCCAAGGGCTAAGAGGCAGAAAGGAGGAAGGAGTTGTGCTGGTAGCTAGGGAACAAGATGGGATCAAGCCAAATGATGTATTACTTCAGAGCGAGTGATTTTCTTAGACAGTTCACTTCGCTAGGATGTCAGAAGGATTTTTGGGTCTTTAAATTTGCAGTCTTTCCTACAAGTTTCCACATACCACTGCCTGATTAACATCATATTTTCCTTAGCCTGAAGAGTGCAGCTGTCATTGGGGAGGGGCAGGCAGAGCTGGGGCATATCTGCAGAAGGAGGTAGTGTTAGCAGTCTTTTCTGGTGTTAGTCACAGCTGTTGGAACAGATAATTCTGGCTGCTCTGCATTAGTGGTAGCTGAAGCACAGAGGGAAGTGCCAGGGTGGCATGTACACAATTCTTTGCATTAGGGAGCAGACAGCCAGTAAGGGGAAAAACAGTTGGAATCATTAATTTTAGTTTAATTTCTAGGACTTTATTGCAATAATCAAGTAACCTGGTTTCAGATATAGCTGCTGGTATACTTAAATTCATGACCAGTAGAGTGTTTGCTGTGTTCAAATCACTACTGACAAGAAATTAACTTCTTTTGCTTCACTTGCTGAGGACACAAGACTTACTAGAGATTTCTGTCCACTTCCTCTAACTTTTGACCACTTCCTCTAACTTTCGAGTTCATTCAAAAATATCAGTATCAGTCAAGCTTAAAAGAGAATGTAAAGCAAATTTCCTTGAAATTATGTGAAATAAAATGTTTAAATAGAGAACTTATTTGAGGGAAACTGTAGTGAGAGAGGTATACACAAGTCTGTATGTATGTGCAGTCAACCCTTGTTAGACAGAAAACATGCACCCACTCCACCCACCCCAACCCTGTGAGGGGAGAGGGAGGAAGAGAAAGGCAGGCAGCCACTATATTAATGTCAGTTGTAGGAAGAGTTTCAGCTAGCTCTCATGACTTCAGAGATCTCCATCAAGAAAAACTGTAACCATTTACTTTTTTCCAGTGCTTTTTTTTTTTTTTCCTAAACATAACACCTGAAAGAACTAAAAAAGTTAAGTGTGCCAAGGCTAAGGACTGATTTAATCTGAGAATAGTTGTTCCTAGGAAAGGGTACAAATCTTTTTGTCTCAGTTTTGCCATTTCACCAGAGAAGAGCAGTTGTTCAAGTGGCTGGAGGAAAGCTCAGGGCAGCACTTTCTGAGCCAAGAGGCAAAAAATGTGTTCTCATGAACTATGGGAAATGATCCTCTGAGTTTTTTTCAGAGGTTTCCAGAATTCAAAGCGCTTTTAGCAAAAACCCTGCTATTTTGAGCATGGATTGGATGCACAGAAGTGGATGCAATTTTTCTACCACCCATTTCTACTACAAAATTCAAACTAGGGACAGGAGGAGAGGAGAGCAGAGAAAAAGAATATCTTACAAGTTTTCAGGTCACTTCCATACAAGTGCAAGATGGCCTTCTTGGTTGGTTTCCAATCCTTGTTTTGGTTTCCAGGCTAGTAAGACACATTTGTTAGCTGTGTACTCTCTCTGCCTCGCCCTCCAGTAGAGGAATCCATGCTTTTTCTTGCAAAATGTCTTCATTGCCCTTAATCTCTTTCCAGTTCATTTTTTTTTGTTTGACAGGCTCTAAGTGACCGGTTCAGTGGGGAGATCCCTGATGACCAGATGGCTCACAGCTCTTTCTTTCCAGATGAATATTTCACATGCTCCTCTGTGTGCCTCAGTTGTGGGTAAGTAGACGGGAAATGCTTCTCCATCCTTTTAGAGGATAGTGCTGCCCCAAGCTGCAGCCACAGAATGTAAAGTTTCTGTGACATCTTGACACCTGACATCATCTATCCTCAGCTAGTACTTCCAGCTTGAAATTCAACTCTTATGTGAACTGGAAAACCACTATTGCCACATCCCAGCTGGATGCATGATTTTTGCCCACTCTATTTTTGTGCATGGCTACAAACCTGTGCTGCCCATATCTTTTCCCAAATGCAAGCAGGGCAGGAAGAAAGGAGTGTCTAAATAAATCCCCTGAAATTTCTTACTATGTTTTTTCCTGACATTTTTATTGCCCAAACAGTATAAACAATCCTAAAGCATACATCATGGAATGGGGCTGTGTTCAGTGACTAGGTCTAAGTGGAGCTCCATATTGGATTAGATCTTGGCTTGTAGCTCTGGAAAGAACCCAAAGATTGAGCCTGGAAGGCCGGTAGATGGCAGTCAGTGCTCTGAGTCTGGGAGCTGTATAGCAGCACGATATTGTGGCTGGTTATGCTTCTTTTCTGATGCCAAGCATTTTCTGCAGTAAATTGTTGTGTGGTGCTGCTTTCTACGTGAAACAGTTGCTACACCTCCTTCTGAAGGGCCTGCCTTTCAATAATAAATTATGTCATTGCTGTATGTACAGTTGTGAAGATGATTTGAGGGCTCAACATCTATAAAAATGCAAGATAGCAGTAAAAATGGAATCTTGGTGACACCCGTTCTGTGTCTAAGAGCAACAACTCATGGTTTGCTCTTACATACTCAGGTGTGGCTGTAAGAAGAGCATGAACCATGCGAAGGAAGGAGTCCCTCACGAATCCAAAAGTCGATGCAGATATTCTCACCAGTATGATAACAGAGTCTACACTTGCAAGGTGAGTAGTGATACAAGAACAAGGTCTGAAGAATGAGAAAGGAAAGGATGACCAAGTAAATGAGGAATATCATAGGCACGTGCCTGTTTTCTTCCTTTTTTTTTTTTTTTATATATCAGAGGTGCTCATAGCCTTGACAAAAAAATTGATCCTTATTTGACTAGTATGTTTGCTTGGAGAGTTCATCACCTCTGTGTGCTATGTGTCATTTTCTAGCTAAATTTTGAAGCTGGCTGCTCTTAACCTGGGTGATGTTGACCTTTTACATATTTGACATGGTTGCTCTTATTTGCTTATGCCCAGTGCTTGGTATCAGCCAATTTTTCTGAAGGATCTGTGCAGGAGACAGGAAAATTTTTGGCTACCATCATGGTCTTTATTAAAGTAGAAATACTTCCCTGATGTCATCATTGATAGTGGGTTTGGTTTTGCTTTGTTTTTAAATGAGTTCTGGTGAGTGCTCCTTTGCTGTGGAGACCTCCGTATGCTAATAATATGCTTTACGTGGCCAAAGAGCAGCCAGATGCAGATTTGGGTCCCCAAGAATGTAGTTTTAATTGAGCTTTTATGTTGTAGGCCTGTTATGAACGAGGAATGGAGGTCAGCGTGGTGCCAAAAACCTCTGCTTCCACGGATTCCCCTTGGCTGGGCCTTGCCAAGTATGCCTGGTCAGGGTGAGTACTGCAGCTGAGATCTTTCTGCTCTCTGTGGTCTCTGCACTGCCTGGTGCACGGGACTTGCCAGAGAGGTAACCTGTCCTTCTGCTGTGCAGGTACGTGATCGAGTGCCCCAACTGCGGCGTGGTGTATCGCAGCCGGCAGTACTGGTTTGGCAACCAAGACCCTGTGAACACTGTAGTGAGGACAGAAATTGAGCATGTCTGGCCAGGGGTAAGTCTGGTTGCTGGATAGTCTTTGTGTGTGTGTGCAGCCATGCCCATGCTAATTTGGTTCTTCTGGATGTTGATGGAGAAAATAGATCACCTTTCATTAAGCTGGTCCCTGCTGTTCAAAAGAGCCTTTACAACGGCCTTCAGACATCTTTTGGCTATCTTGAAATGGCTAAGTTGCCAACCTACTCCTGTCTTTCAAAGCAGGGCTGTTGAATCTTTTTCTCCTGCTTGCCCTCCAGTTTAACAGGAGTAATGGGTTGCAGAGCCACCTGCATCTAAAAAAAAATAGGTTTCCCTCTTTTTATTCTCAAATGAATATCTGTTTCATTCCAGACTGATGGATTTCTGAAAGACAACAACAATGCAGCTCAGCGTTTGTTGGATGGCATGAATTTCATGGCTCAATCAGTATCTGAACTTAGCCTGGGACCCACAAAAGCTGTGACCTCCTGGCTGACAGACCAGATTGCCCCAGCTTACTGGAGACCCAACTCTCAGATTCTGGTAAATAGCAGCTGCTGTAGAGAAAGGCGCTGCATAGCTAAAATCCCTTTTCCTTATTCTTTGAGTAATAGAGTACTTTGCAGATTCTAAATGCTTCTTGTTTTACTGCAGCAATCCCTACTCCTACAGTTTTGAGAAAACTGAAGTGCTTACTCCTCTTCCCATTCTTGACTTAGCCTGAGAAATTATGAACAGAGACTTGGCCCAGCCCTGATAAAGAGACTGTTTCTCCCTACTCTTTGTGAGCTACTGTCCCAGCAATATCACAGAATATCCTGGCTTGCATGAACTTGTTTTTCAAAGCAAAGAATCAACATCTTAAATCTGGCTACTGCAGTTGATAGTACTATTTTTATAGGTGCAGAGATTAAACTCTGGTTTCATACCAGATACAAAAAGCTGGCCCAAACAGTTCAACTAGGAAAGGATTTCCTGTGTCTTGCCGGAAACAGATTCTTCTTCAATGAAAACTGCCTTCTGAATTCTTACCCCACACAAAGGTCAAATATCCACCATTCAGCCCTGCATGATGTGGCTGTGTTTACTTGTGATTGTGAACAAAAGGATCATAGCAATCTGTTGGATTAACCACTGTACACCTACTGTTCTGAATCACTTCCCTGGGGTGAAGTTCTGGGGCTGATAGCACCCAAGTCTTGTGTGTAACTGTATTTTTCACAATTTCAGTCTGAGGCTTGCCATCCTGGGCTTCTGCTCTCTATTCTTCACTTAAGGAAGATCAAACTAACAGCTCTTCCTTCTGTGTTGTTGTGATTAGAGTTGTAAGAAGTGCAACACGCCTTTCAAAGACAACGACACAAAGCATCACTGCCGGGCCTGTGGAGAGGGTTTCTGTGATGGCTGCTCTTCCAAGACACGTCCAGTGCCTGAGCGAGGCTGGGGACCAGCACCAGTGCGCGTGTGTGACAACTGCTATGACAACAGGGGCATCCAGTTAGGTAATCTTGAGTTGATTTTGGCAGAACTATCCCTGGCAGTAGCCTGAAGTCTTTGTCCCTGATTTCTGGATCACAACCATTCCCAATGGGTATAGAAAGTGTTGTTCATGCTGGGTTTCCATACAGTTTTTGGTAAGGAAGCTGAAGAGCTCAATGCCTTTTGGAAGAAAGATGACCCTACCAGATACCTGAACTGCTGAAAAAATTATTTTCTAATTGTATCTTTACTTTGTTTTCCTAATAACTGCTGATGGTCTGGTGCTAACTTCAGAGCAGGGGTGCTTATGTCACAGCATACTATATATTTTGTCCATTATTGCTAAAATGAACACTCTGCAATCCAAGATTGTGGATGGGGAACATAAAGGCTGAGGAGAGATTCCAATCTGCCTTTTGGGTTTCTTGCTGGTTTTGTTAATGTAAGTTAACTGAAACTTGGCAGAAAGGGTGGTGGACTTAGGTGTTGAGCCCTTTATTCTTGTATCATGCAGATGTGGCTGAGCTGCCTTCAGATGAGGAAGGGGGGACACTTATTGCCAGGAAGGTGGGAGAAGCTGTGCAAAACACTCTTGGAGCAGTGGTGACAGCCATGGACATTCCCTTAGGTGAGTTCTGTTCTGTTCTGTTCTGATGGATTTTTTTTGTCTAAAGGCATTTTTGTTTTCAAAGAGCAAAACTTGTTATTGAACTCCAAGAGTCTGTGTGACAGGCTGGCACCTCTGCTATGATACCACTGTTGGTTGAGAGTTCTGCAGCCCTCTGGACCTCTTCTGCTTGATGTTTCCTCTTGGTTTTCAGCACGCTGTTTCTGCAGATCACACTTTCTCTTTTCACCCTAATATGCACAACTGTGCACCAAGCTGTGAGTAATTCATGCTCCCCTGACGGATTCACTGCAGTGACCTGCCGTTTGGAGTTCCCTAAAGATTGGCCAATTAGGAAGCATCTTATCAGGTTTGGTTTTCTTCCAGAGATGCTGAGTGCCTTTTAAGTGTGTTCATGGGTACTGCTGGCACTTGGTACTTCTGAGGGGAGGGCTGAGGATTTGAAGCAGTCCAGGTTGGTAATGATGAGGAAGTAATCAGTAGTGTGATCTTTAATGGTAAGCTTAGTGCAGGGAACCTCTGCTTCTCTTTCATGTGCTGGGTGGCAGTTTAGGTATGTCAGCAAACATTTCATATTTGAATCTTCCGTTGTTGGACTTGACTTCCTACTCATTGCGCAGATCATCATTCAGCTGCTTTGCCTACAGCGTGTCTGGCCATCACCTTTGTGGGTGTTTGCTCTCCGACTCATTGAAGGGCAGACAGTTCTCAGTTCAGACAGTACATGCATTTCTGAATATTTGGTTTGGTGACTTGGCGGCTTTTTTGGCCACAGCTGAAACTGAAGGTAGGGAAAAGCAAGTGGCTTAACCTCTGGAGGAGTCTGAGTAAGGTAAGATGCCACTATGAAAAGAGACACAGTTTATCTTTGAAGAGAGGCAGAATGTGGGAGAATGGTAGAATGCCCTAAATGGCTACTCATTGCTCTGAAGTATTCTGTCAGTAGGTCACCCTTCCCTTAATGGCAGCTGTATGACTTGCAGTGTGTGAGTGCCTCCCCTGGAGTACATTCTTGACATGCTCATGTTCATGGATTATTTTGTTCTCCCTCTTTCTCATACCCCACCTCACTTCCTCCTTAGGTCTGGTAAAAGATGCTGCCCGACCTGCATACTGGGTACCAGATCATGAAATCCTGCACTGCCACAATTGCCGGAAGGAATTCAGTATCAAACTCTCCAAACACCACTGTCGGGCCTGTGGCCAGGGATTCTGTGACGAGTGCTCACACGACCGCAGAGCGGTTCCCTCTCGCGGATGGGATCACCCAGTCCGAGTTTGCTTCAACTGCAATAAAAAGCCTGGTGACCTTTAACCCCAGGCTGCTCTCCAGATCTTTGCAA
This sequence comes from Melanocharis versteri, assembly GCA_013397845.1. Classification (NCBI taxonomy): domain Eukaryota; kingdom Metazoa; phylum Chordata; class Aves; order Passeriformes; family Melanocharitidae; genus Melanocharis; species Melanocharis versteri. The sequence goes on along the minus strand of VZTG01005281.1, from coordinate 1,095,595 downwards.
TTCCTTATGTTCTCAGGGTTACAAATGAAAATATCTGGTCTCCCTTTCACCTTCTAACCTGTTGCAGCCAGAGTGCATGTTTCCAGTTTCTGGCCTCCTCTTGTGTTATATCCATCTTGGAACGCTGGGAATGAGCTTACGTTCAGCCTCTAGGTTTTAATTTCAAATTAACTGGGAAAGGGAGGGAGCTCCCTTGTAAATGAGCAAACCAAAATCCAGTGTATTTTATTCCAATAAAAAAACTATCTATATATATATATCAACTATGTATAATTTAGTATATTAAGAATATGGTTGAATAATGAAGCTTTGAGTATTCCTAGTTCAAATGATGGGTGGTATTGTTCCTTACTGTATTGGATCAGAATTATGGCCTTCTAATTCCTCTTTTGGAATGTCTTGCTGATCGTGATGTGCTGTGAGGAAGGTTTGGACTCTGTGCTGCCAGGAATCTCCAGTGTTGTTATATGAATTACACCTGGTAGTTCAACCAACTCTACATCTGGAGTTGCTGCCTTTCTGGCCATGGGAGATTAAACCCAGATTTATTAGCAAGTTTGTTTGAATTGTGATATGAGCAATGGTCTTGCAGTGCAAGAGGTATCAAGTTAACACAGACTCCCTGGCAGAGACCAGTAGAGCTCTGAAAGGTAAAGCAAATCCTATAGCACGAGGCAAAGCATTCTGATTTTGCCATTTCAACTTCAATACCAGATCAAAAGGTAGCAGGGTCTTTCTCACCCTGACAATGTTTTCATGTACTCAGGTTTTCTTCAAGTTTCTCTGCAAGATCATTGCAGTTAAAAGTTTTGTCCAGAGCAGAACAAGAGAACAAGTTTTGTAGGCAATTCCGAGACACGAAGTTTGAGTTGTTTGGGTTGTGATGACTTTCCTTTTCCCCCACTTTTTAAGTGATCCTGTAGTCTCTGAAGCCTTTGTGTTCTCAGATATGGTTGCATAGAAACTGCACAGATTTGACTTACTTTCTTCTAATAATATGAACTTACAATCAACCTGGAAAATGGGAACCTTTCTTCTTTGCTCCTAGCAACTGGCACTCACTGGACTTCATTCTTTTATGAAAGAACTGCAATGAATTCACTGATTTTATTATGAAAAGCACCACTTAACCTAACTTATACTGTCATGTACTGTGGATTTGTGGTTCCACTTATAAGAAGTAAGAGACCATTGTGGATTAAACTGCCTAAAATTCTCCCTTCTTGGCTTACGTAGACAAGAATTCTTTCACCACATGAGAGTTGCCTCCTCTTGGAGTGGCTGGAGTTTAATGCAGTGTCCTGGAACTGTAGTATTTTTTCCCCAGCTCATTAAATGTGCTCTTGTGTAGATGAGTGCCCAACACCCTGTTTTAAGACTGTATTATTAAATTAACTGCTATAAAGAACTTTATCTTCTGAACAAGCGTACTGACTTTCCTTGTCACAAGCGGTTCTCACTTTGTCTCTGAAAGGACATGCTCACAAAGTGATTGTCCCTTCACAACTACATCCAGCCTACACAAGGAAGTAGACATAGAAGATGTTCCAGGACACCTTCGGTACTGGCCAAGTTTACTGCGGACTGTCTTATGTTTTTGTAAGCAAAAGTCTGCCATAAACTGACAGTTGTCCAAGTAAGGGCATGAGTAGGTAGAAATCCTCTCTTAAAAGACATTCTGTACATCTAGCATAATTCTGTGCTTCAAAGTATTCTTTATTTTTTTAATGGGTGAGCAATGTGTTCTTGGTTTGTAGGCTGTGCCATGTGTGCTGTTTATGCATGTAGCTTTACTACCATGTTAATGCACAAAGAGAAAGCAGCCATGACATTCCTTGTATAAAATCTTTGGCATCTGTTTCAACAACTTGTCTGATTTTTTTTTTCCTTGTCGAAGCAAGAACTACTACTTAATCAAAAGGAAAATGTTGTCTAAACATTTTTAATATATATGTGGTCTTAGTAACTTAGCAACCTGTCAGTATCAGAGTCCATTCTTGATTGATTGTCCTGGAGCTGAACCTTCTATGATGTTTCTCTACAAAGCAAAGTCTTATGTCGTGCTTGAACTGCAGCAGGCTTGGTGTTACTCTTTCTGGAGAATGCTGAGAGGTGTATTTGGGATCTTTGTTTTCCAAAAGGAAAAAAAAAATTGAAGGTTTAAGTTCCCTGCTGTTTCCTGTACGGAATAGTGCTTATTTTTTCTGGTACTGTTTGGTGCTGTGAGTACACAGTATAGAATATGGTTGTTAAATGGTTTAGCTATTTAAAGGGTTTAGATGTTAGCAGAGCCCAATGCTATTCAGTATTAGCACATAAAGATTCAATAAACAAAAGAGCCCTAAAAGATGTCTGTGGACAGAAAGCTCTACAGAAAACTTACATGAAGGAAATGGAAATCCTGGGAAAAAAAATCCCTAAAGCAACTTGGGAGCATGTTGTGCTTGGGGTGGGACTGTCAGTAGAAACCTGTGAGAGTTCTATTTCTGAACTATTAAGAGAGATGCTTTTTGTTATGGGTAGCACCTAACAAGAGTGAGTTTTTGGAAAACCTATCAAAAGTTCACAACAGCATTGCTGGAGCTATGCAAAAGCACAAACTGTGAGTTTCATAACGGCAGTAGGAGACAGGTCCAACACAAATGCAACTCCTGTGTGAAAAAGTCTTCTGTATTGACAAGGGCAAAGATGATAGAAGGTGACTGTTTTTCAGGAAATTTCTAGAAGATCATCACTATGTGTGTTACACTGAAGAAGCTGCAGTTGGTCAAGATGATAATGTGTCCCTTGGATCAACTGAAGTTCACTGTAACGTTAATATTTTAGCAGTTAAAATTGCCACACTTACTTGGTAGGATAATGAATTCAATTGGTCTGAGATGTGACACGATAAAAGCATGTTCTGAGTTAGATTGAAGTTGACTGATGTAAACCTCTTGCCAGAAAAATTATGTCAGATTGATTATTGACAGATCGAGCAGCATCTGCACCTCTTCTCATTAGGAAATGCTATGGAAAGCAAAGAGTAAAATAAGAATCATATGAACTAGCCAATGTGCAAAGATGTGTGCCCCCATGAAAAACTTAATTCCTTATCCAAAGCACCACAAAACAAGCCTAGACTTGTTGATTGTTCTGTTCTGATGGATTTATTTCCACTGCGGGTACATATGCCAATTCAGCATGAAGATTCATCTTCAAATAGATGATGTGGGTTTCCCTGTCATTCTGTGAAGCAGGTATATGTGAGCGTCATATAAATGTGGACACTTTTACTTAGACTCCCTATCCAAACCCTGTAGGCCATTCTTGACTGAAATGTATACCAGGTGCATGTTGCACCTGAGACTTGCAGCCAGGTGACAGATGGCCGAACAGCATGGCTGCAACATGTAGCTGTCGTCAGGGTAGGAGCAGGCTCTAAGGTGGAGTTACTTGCACAGGAAAAACTGCTTTGTCCTTCATTCCCTGCCTTCCCCCACTTCCATCCCCTGCACTGGTTTTCCTGTTCATTCGTTCTCCTGCCCAGTGCCTTGCAGGTGAAGTTGCACAAGCTGAAGTTGGCCAAGGTATCCTGTATGTTCCTATCTGTGCCCCTTGGGAATTGGACCTTTGGTTGTGTTCTGGAAAACAAGACAACCCTTGCTAGATTTTGATGTCAACAAGGGTTCATTTGTGGAAATAAACACCATCGTTAAGGTAGATCTGCCTTGCATTTATGCCAGGTGTCTGCTGTGACTGTGCTGAGACATTCACAAGTGCTCCTGTTGTTTTGGAAGCCTGGGCTCTAACATTGTAGGACTCTGGCTTCCCCACCTGGTTCTACAGACTTTGTTCTCCATATTTTTGCTTTCAGCATAACCAGCCCAATTAGGTTTAAATACTAATATAATTCAATTTTGGCAGCCTCTCATAATTTTCGTGTTTCATTTGTCAACTGACATTGTCAGTCACTGTAATGCCACAGATTGTGACATTGTCCTTGCATTTAATTATCGCTGATGGCTGTAATATAATTTGGCACCAGCAAATATGTCTTTGCCTGCCAGTAATTTGAGAAGAGAGACTGATTTGGACGAGTGATAGAACTGTCTGCTTTTTGTCATCCAGGTCTCATCCCCATCCCCTACTTTAGCTGGGCACTCTTTCATAGCAAAGCAATGTTGACATATATATTCTGTCAGTCACAGCACATATATTATGTCAGAAAATGTATTTGTTTGTAGTGCAGTTACATCAACAATGAAATCATGTCAATGCCAAAATAAATAAAAATTTGCTATGAGGGCTTTCAGAATTAACAGTATAATGTGACAAAAACAAAGCTAAAGTAGAATGGCAGCTAGTCAGTTATCTCAAGCCAAAATTACAATGCATTCAGCTTTTTAACTTTCTTTTTGTTGGATATAACTCCAGCAAAAAAAATTATACCAGTGATATATATATTGAGATATATATATATATGTGTGTGTGTGTGTGAAAGTCCTTATGTAGGAGATGTTTTAATTGTGGCATTACAGAAATTTTAATTTCAAGAATGCCAGAGATTCTGAAACACACTGATTTCTAACATTTTGAAAAGCTGGTTAAATCTTTCTGTTTCTGCTTAAAAGGCAATTTTTCAGCAGCACTGGAGAGAAGCAGTAGCATATGTATGATGGTGATATGCAGATGATGACTTGTCAGGAAGGCAGCAGAGTGCCTCACAGCTACCATGATATCAACAAATAGCAAAGAAGTTGTTTCAACAAGAAAAGGCAGGTGATCTTGATTATATTTTGAGACATTACTTGAAAACGTTTATCAATTTTGTGCCTTGGCTTCCATTTTTGACATATTACACTGATTTGTAAAGTGCTTCGAACAGTTGGGTCAAGCATCTCTCAACCCCCAGGCCCTCACCCCAGAACCCCTGTCTAGAAAGTACTTTGGGTTGGTGCTGACTGCTGGATTCAGCTCACAGTATGTGTAGTACATATAGTGTATGCAAGCAGCCACTAGTGACTGAAGGTTTGGGGACCAAAGCTGAATTCTCCACTACCAGATTATAACTTTTCTGAAAGCAGCTTCTGTAACGTGATACCTTGAGACTATGTAAATAGTTGGGTTTGAATTCTCCCTTTCTCACAACAAATGCTTCATTTTCTAGTCCTGTTACAATAGGTCCCTCTTAAACTCAAACATGCAAAAATGCCAGTGTGAATTTGTGACTAGTAAATCAATTTTTTTTAACCTCTTAGTTTCAGTATTCATCAGGATAATAGAGGAGAAATGACCATGAATCCATGTACTGCACAGTAAATTGGGATCAGCAGAAAGACATGACCAACACCACCACAGAAGACCCAGAGGCAAATCTCCTCCCTGCTTTAGAAACTTCAAGTTAAAATTGAAGTTTTTCTACCTGCTATATCTAAGAACCTTATGTGACCTAAAGGGGTTTATGTGTAAAGAGCTTTATTATTCAGGGTTGAGAGATGGCTGATAGCAGCAGGGGATGTGGAACAGAGCAAGGGTGAGACTGGCTTTGGAGAGAGTGGTGTTGATGGGAGGCACTGGCAGTTTTGGCCAGTGAGGAGAGCTGGGAGGGCTGTGCTGTGCCTTGCTCCAAGGAACCAAAGGGACCAAGGAAATGGTGTCTGCTGGACGAGGGATGCTGCAACCTGGCTTGGAGCACAGGGCTGGCCTTTCTGAAGCTTCCCACAAGTTCAGTGCTTGCTGAGAAGCTGAGGCAAAGAAATATGGTCATTTGATACTGTAGCAGGCAGGAAGAGTGTTGCAGTTCCTTTTTAACTGTCTGAGGGTCCTACGGTTGCTGCATAATGAAAGAGATGATTTAATGTACTTTAGCTGCTGCCTGTAAACTGCTTGCTGTTTGTCACTGAAGCCAAATTGCCTCTCTTCTTGCCCTGCTTCCCCTCTCCTTTTTTAATGCTTTTGCAGGCTTAATTAGAAGTGTTGGCTGCAAAAGCAGTGGTTGGGTGGATGGGTTTGCAGGGACATGTGTGTGCATTTGGTTCCTGGAAACAACAGAAAGGAAATCTTTTTCCTTTGTTTTATGAGTTTTGCCTAAAAGGAACCAAGAGATAAAACTATCTTCAGTTATGTAAGATGCCTTTCTGCCACAATTCTTAGTTTGTGTTTCCCACGGTAACTGGACCTAATTGTTGCATGGTCTTGTTCTTGCAGAACAGGACTTACTGGAGTTCAGAACACTGAAAAGAGTCTAAATTCTAATTTAAATTTTGGAATTAATTCGGCTTTAAGGAGTTCATGATCTTTGTAGGTTACTACCTGAAAATGTTTGAACCACACGTTTACTAGCAAGAAGATCAATATAAAGTATGTTGCAACTGAGCTGATTATCAGATGTAATATTAGGACTTTGCAGTGGGATGGGGTTCAGAAAACACTTCTGTTTTCTGAACAGATGCTTAGTTGCAGTATGCATTATTAACTAAGACAATGCAAATGCTTTTGAAAGTTGTTCTGTGTGCATTTATCATTGTGCATGCAACAGAAAATGTCAAAAATTAACATAATCAATCAAGACAAATTGCGGAGTATTTTCTCAAATTGAAAAGCAAAGCAACGGGGAATTAGGTCCCTTGGTCATCAAAGGGTATTAGAGGGAATGGGAACAGCCTGCAAGACTTACCATTTAGGAAAGCAGGAGACCCCCATGTCTTATAAACACTGTCTGTGGAAAGAAAGGGCAGCACAGAGTATGCTGTGAGCAGCACCCACTCTGTTTTGTGTGAGAAAGAAGGCTCTGCAGAGGAACACTAAAGCCAGAGGTATGAGGGGAACCACGGTTGTAAGGAATTAACAGCTCAGTCTGCCCATGGGGAAACAAGTTGGCTGCTAATGGGATAGAAGAAAGATTTGGGGGTTTTGAATGTATACTCAGAGAGAGAAGAAACTATTTTGAGTATTTGCTGGGATTCATCTTGATTACCCTTGCAGCAGCTATTTCTTACAGAATATATTCACACTGTAAAGTTTTGACATTGCTCCCAAGAGGAGTTTCCTTGCTCTATTGTCTTCTGTATAGATTAATGGGTAAATGAAATAGAAAGAAAGGTTAGGAGGTCACCACACATAACACTGGAGTGTTGGTGAGCAAGAGCTCCTGAGGACACAGTCTCTTGGAGCACATTGCTTAGGCCTGAAGGTTGTGAGAAGGGGAGAAACGAGTGTGGAGCCATGCAGGTCAGAGAGGGTTTTTACTAGGGCCTACTCTTCTTGGTACCTATATTTGAATAATTCCCTCTTATCCAAAGTCACTTGAAAAATGGAAGGGGAGAGAATGCATTGGAAAGAAACGAAAGCCTACAGGCTATGCTCAGGTTTTCATGGGGCTTGTGGAGGGGACCTCCCTGCACAGTGCCTTGCATTGCAGGGCACTTCTGAGGCTTCCTTTTGGAAGCCAGAGACACCCTCATGAAGCATGTTCAGAGAGCTCAGGCCACTAGCAGGGATGCAGAGGTATGAACAGGCTGCACCACCAAGTCCTCAATGAACTCTTGGGGAGCTCATGCCACGACCCTGAGTGCCTCATCCCTGTTAACAGCACTGTGCTCATGCTGCAGCTCGCTCTCCTCCTCTGGGAAAAACATTTTGTGACTGGTTGAACAGTTTTACTAACCCACTTTTTAAACTACAAATATTCCTGCTCAAGAGGAGTTAATAGTAAGAGCCTCCCCTGCACATGCAACATGTGAGGTTAAACAAAGCTGATGGCCCATCAGGATGAAGGTGGCAGGGTACAATCCCTCCATAAATAGGTTGCTCTGGCCAAAAGCTTTAGGTGCAAAAGAGTAATATCTGTTAAGAAATGAGACAGCTAGAAACCTTTGTAACATGCCTAAGAAGGTGCTGGTGGGAGTTTCCTCTGAAGGCAGAAAGAGGATTGCTTAGTGTGGGACCTGAAAGTCCCTTCCTTCCTAGGATGCTCAGCACTGTTGCAGCCCTTTCCAGTGAAGACACAGACCCAGGTGAGAGGGCTGCACTAGGAACTGCCACGAGAGGCCACACCTGCAGAGAGCAGCAGCACCCATCTCTGTGTGCAGGTGCAGCCCCTGCCTGCTGGCAGAAGGCACTCGGAATGCAGAGCCCCAGCCTTGCTCTCTGCCAGGGCCATCTCACTGAGCCCTCTTAACGTGCTGTGCAGCATGGCTGTCATTAGAACCCATCTGTACGCTCACCTGCTGAGCTGGCAGGACCCCGGGGGAAGCAGCATCTCTGATACCACAACTGTACATCTGTATGCTCGAAGTAGATCCCAGGATGAAAAGATGGTTCTGGCACTCCTTTAATAAGAATTTTGGAAAACATGAGTGCAGTGTGTTTTTCCTGTAAAGCCCATCCTAGTTCATGGGCCTTTACCCTCTCATAGGTTCCTGATCTGGTCAGTGCTTCCTACAGATGCTGAGAGCAGGATGGTCTTGTCCAACCTGGACTGGTTACCAGGCAGGAGGTGAAGAGGCGCCATGGTAATTGCTCTCAAACATAGATATGGTATCATCCAGTTACTGTGAGCTGGTACTACAACTTTGCAGCTGAGGGCCCGGTTGTACCTCTGTATGCTGACTTTGCACAGGTGATCCCAAATCCCAGAGATGTGGTCTGTACAACTGGGCTTGTGTCCTGCTACGGCTGCACGAGCAAGCCCGCCCTTCCAGACTGCTGACCAAACTGCGTGTTAGGGGTGTGGACTTGGTTAGGAAACACTACGATAAATTAACAGGGGTCTTCAGCTTCGCTTCTGGACCAGAAAAGGGGCTTTGCTCCAGGCCTGCTGCTTTTTACAGGGGATGGTGGCAAGGCAGTCACATGCTATCATCAAAGGTAAGGGACGAAGTTTAATATGACCCAGCAAAAAGGACTGACAGCGTGGCTGAGGAAAATGGCTGTTCCTTGAACTGCTTCCAACCATGGAGTATGAGTGCTTCCAACCAACTGCTTCCAAGGTAGAGCAGTGGCAGTTGAAGCAGGAACCCCAACCAGAGCTACTCCAAACAAAGCCCCACAACACTTACAGTGTTCAGCTTCTCAACATCAGCTGCTTCACTCTGCTGGGCCAGCCTACTTCTTGAGGCAGATGTGACCACAGCTAAAGGTTAGGCGACCAAACTAGGATTAAGTTAGAGCAGCCTTTTGACAGCAAATTCTGCTAGCACAACAGAGGCTCTTTTAAGTTACCAGCTTGGCAGGCTTACAGCTAGATTTCAGAGAGGCTGAATCTTGCCTACAGTTAATCACTGTTCAGCTTTTATTTACAAGATGTCTGAGATGTATACAGCAAGATTTGCTGAACCTCTGAAGGAGGTTCACAATTAGATGAGCAAAGCAGATGCAACAGCAGCACATAATGAGTCAACAGCTTGGTGACTGGTGTAAAGATTCTGAAGTCACATGTAGATTGGCAGCTTTGCAGACCAGGTCTGAGGGGAATATGTCAGTTATAGGAGAAGTGGTAGAGATCCTGTTTGACAGCCATAAGTAAGCCAGGAACTCCTCGGCTACCCCCAAGTCTTGAAGAAAACACCACACTAGGAATGGCATCTTTGGATGATGGGTGGGGAGAAGGGATGGTTCTAAGCAGATGAGCATCTTGGAGATTCCAAATTCTGGTGTAGCAATCCTGACCAACTGGGAGGAAAGGACAGCAAAATTCAACATTACACAAAAAGAACTTTACATGGTTCTACAAGATTATCATCATAGAAGCAGGAGGTCTATGGGGAAAACACCCTCACTATTTCTACACCCACAAGAGGCAATGTGCTATTTACAAAACAAAAATTTTACACTGAATACTACAAAAATGGGAAAATGTGCATTTCCTATTAATTCATTAAAGGTATGATAAATCAGTATTTAGAGTGCTTTTCTCTAGGGCTCCTAAACCAAAAAAGGGGGAGAAAAATTCAGTCAAATTAAAAATTCTTATTATTCCACCACTTACTGACAAACCCAAGGAAAGGAGGTCACTGTCTACAGTGATTTTATGAAAGTTGGCTACATGATAAGGGTTTTGTTTCATCTATTGCTACTTTTCCTCCCCCCACCCCAAATATAATAATAATAAAAAAATCTGAGTGTCACTGGGAGTATTCAAAATGAACCTGAGTGGTATAGATAGTTTACAAGGAATCAGGCCCACATGCCAATGCTTCAGTCCATCACCACATTATCCACTTACCACCCAACTAAACATACACTCGGTCTCCATATAAAGTTATCACCAAGTCTCCTGTTTACATGGTTTTTTCCTGAATTTCAAAATCAAGTGTTTTCTGCTCTACTCTTGAGACATATTGTGGAAAGGATGACGGGACTTTTACAGGACATAGCAGATAAAGCTGTTAAGCACCTCGCAGGATTCATTACAGTAGCTGTGCATCCATAACATAATTTTCATAGTATATTACAGTATGTCTAAGGCTAAACTTCTTCTGAATTTTAAAGAATTAACAGCTTTACAGCTTCTAACAGCTGTACCTAAGAGACACCCCTCAGGCATAAGAAAATCACTACCATACACTCTACAAATAGAGGGGGGGAAAAGTCAACCCACCTGCTATAAGAAGTCCTTCCTCCTCATTTACATGCAAAGGGAGAAGAGCATATTCATTGTGGTGACCTTTGTACTGTTTCACACACTTTGCTGTTCTCAGGTCCCACAGTTTTATCTGCAAGTTGAAGGAATTGTTTGAGAGAGGCTGTATTAAAGCAGAGAGCACCCAAAGATTGGATGTGTTGGAGCACATCCAGAGGAGAGCCATGAGGATGATCAGGAGGCTAGAGGACCTCTCCCGTGGAGACAGACTGAGAGAATTCAGCCTGCAGAAGCAGCCTTCCAGTATCTAAAGGATGAGAGCTGGAGAGGGTCAGTTTATAAGTGAATGTAGTGATAGGACAAGGGGGAATTGCTTTAAAACTGAGAAGGGTAGGTTCAGATTAAATATTGGGAAGCTCTTTAATGTGAAGGTAGTGAGTGACTAGAACAGGTTGCCCAGATAAGTTGTGGATGCCTCACCCCTGGAAGTGTTCAAGGCCAGGCTGGATGAAGCTTTGAGCAAGCTGGTCTAGTGGAAGGTGTCTCTGCCCATGACAGGGGGCTGGAACCAGATGATCTTTAAGTTTCCTTCCAACCCAAACCATTCTGTGATGAATAACTGGCTCTGGATGAAGACCCATAAATGGAACTACCACCCAGTTCCACACTACATACTAAGAGCAGACATCTGCCCTTGGGAGTGGGATAAGTACCTGTAAATGCCCATCAGATACTAAAAGGAACAGAATATCCTAAACACAACAAAACCATACCTTTCCAGCCATATCTGCTGCCATCAGATAATGTTCAGCCTCCATAAGGTGAATAGATGTAACTGCTGAGCCATGGAAGAGACGAGTTGCTTTCCAGCTCTGCCCCTTTCGGTTACGTTGGCGCACATCAATGCTGAAAATCTCACCCGAACGGCAGCCGTTGTACAGCACTGGGGTCTGGGAGAATCCCAGAGAAAGAAGTGTACTGTGTAACATCTGCAAGGATCTTACGAGTTACACAGACAGAGTCTGTGTCATGCTTTTCAGCTCTACAGTGTAGTTGTCAAATTATTTTAACAGATGCATTAAGAAACAGAATTCTAATTACACAGTGCAACATTTTTCAGCAAACTCATTAGTTCCATTCAAACCTCAACTATTTACTTCAGCTGCAAAAGTGTGGCTAGGTAAGCAGGAACGCAGTCCAATATAACAGCAAAACAGGAACTGGAATTCTCATATTCCTATTTCACCATTCTAATTCTTTGTGAACAAGTCCATTAGTATTTTATAGGTATTTTCTCCTTGGTGGAGGCAATATACTGAGTATTATTAAAATGAGCTTATTTACCAAAACCAAAACAATTTTACAGGTTATTACTGTGCTCTTTGTACTTCCTTGTCTTTTAACCTCCGTATTATTAACAAAAATTGCCCCTGTTGCCACAGTTTGAAATCAGGTAACCTTTCTGTTGCTGTTCAATAGTGTGCAAGCATCAGACCACATCAGCTCTGCTGTGGAACAGCCATCCAACAGCAGCTGTCATCACAACCTTATGTACAGCATGAGGAGTCCTGCCCCAAACAGAACAAAGAGCCCACCAATGAGGCAGTGCTCTGAAAAATGGTGTCTGGTTCTCCCTACCTGTGTGGCAAACTGCTGTGCCAGTACGTCACTATTGGTTCCAAACGTCTGCCGATGCCCCGTCACTACATTGGTCACAAGAACTCGTCGTGTCAGGCCTAAGGAAGACAGATGATGTTGGTTTAGCTGTAATTTGAGTAGCAGCTGGGAGATGAATGCAAGAAGTCTTTCCCACTGAGACAGAGGGGGTTGCTAGCCTTGCAGATAGATCACCTGTGCTAAAGCAGTTGTCTGCCTGGGGATTCAGGCACCAAGCGCAGGACCAGGCAGTGGATATCTTGAAACTGCACAGCATTCCAGGTCGATCTCCTAGAAGACAGGAGCAACACATGAAGTGTTCATAAAATGTTAGGACAGGATGATAACTCAGAATGGTTCTTAGATTGCCACATTTCTTCTAATATTTCAATCTGAAGCAGAGAAAGTGTTAACCAATTAGTGTCTTTTGGCTACTCAAGAGACAGGAAACAGAAATGGAAGTTCATAACTATAAGTGGGACACCTACAGTCTATGTAAATAGATGATACTGAGGGACTGTGAAGTTTATTCAGTGGTCAGAGGGCTGACCATGGCAGGAAAGAGAAAAGTAACACTTGCCTTATAGCACTAAGTAAGCCATTTTTTAAAGATGAGTGGGCTAGAAATAAAAAACATTTACTTTATACACTGCCGATTAGCCAAAACCTAACCTCTAAGTTCTTGGCCTGCCTATTAAAAAAAAAAAAAGATTAAGTAATAATACCCTAGATTTGACCCTTACTCATGTGGCCCCTGCACAGAATTTATGCCAATTAGCAGATTATGTCCTCAGTTTTCACTTCCTTCATGGCACATCATACATATATCTGTCAGGTAGCAGAGGTGACATGGACAAGAATGGATGGATAACATAGTTTTAGACAGGGTAAGTTCTACTTTTCTCCCAGCATCTACTCAGCAAGGCTCCCACAAACCACCTATTTAGGAGAGTGAGGGAAGTCAAATTTGGAAATACCTGAACAGTCAGTAGGATATACTAGACAAGAGAACTTTGGTGGAACTCACAGCATCTAATTATGGTGAAGGGTTAAAATGTTCTACAGAGCAACTGGGTATGCTGGCCTAGTAGCCATCCACCCTCAGTGACTTTTCAAGTTCATGCTGACTCTATGCATATTTTTTTAATGGCTGCATAAATACTAAGACATAAAAAATTTAAAATGAGTCCATTACTCTTATCTATCACAGATTTCTGCTGCATGAACTTAACTGATCATGTCTGAATGGAAACCAGATTAGAGGACTGCACCCTGTGACTTGAAGAAGCATGGTTCTAACACTATCAAGAAAGTCCAATTAATTAAGTCCTGCCCCCAAGAACATTCAACAAAAAAGATCAGCTATAACCAGACTTAAGACATAGTATTCTCCCAGTCAGTCAGGTTTACATACAACTGAACACGAGCTTGTACAAGGAGCTGTGGGCCAAGATATTTACCAGCTTTCCACCTCTGATTTATGCACTGAGCATACCTGAGTAGCTGCTATGAGAAGGGATTTTGCAGTGCCTCTGGACAGTCTATAAGGAAATGTGAGTACTTGTGTGCAGCTTCTGAGTATTAATTACAGGCCAAGCTACTCATGAAAAATCTCAAGTGTTTACTTTACAAGTGAGGTGTTCTCCTACCAAAGTCAAGTACTGCAGCAGCTAAAAATAAACTAGGGCTTTGAATACGGTTTGTTAATTAAGTCTCAAGTTCTTTCATCATCATTTCACTTCTTAAGCAGTTTTAGTCTTACAGGAATACAACAGTCTCACCAACTACTGAAAAAGAATGCTAAAATAATCTTTCATTTGTGCTCTTTTCATACCATAATTGCTACCAAAACTTGGAGACAAAAACCCAGCAAAAACACCCTACCTGGGTTAGTGCTGCTGAACAATGATGCTGGAAGCAGACTGGCACAGCCTGGTGTTTCTGCAATTCCCATGAGACACAGCTTGATGGAGTGAGTTAAGGAAAACTGATTTCTCCCTAGAATGGAACAGGCTGCCTAATATTTATAAATGGGAAAAGCAAGATGCCCTGACACAGCTACAGCTCACAACACTTTTCCTTGAGACCTTTGATGTGCTTTACAGTTTACAACTAAGTCTTGACACTTAATTTCTTTCATAGGAATGAGCTAGAAAGAACTCATACTCTTGCTTGTGTGTTTTCACTATCAGAAAGATAAGAGAATACAAGTGTATCTTACTAGTGATAGGAAAAAAAAATAAGCATGGCCTACATACATCATTCTTCTCACTTTTTCATGTTGATGACACTGCTTTAATATAGATCTGTTTTTCATGGAGATAAATTGGAAAAATGGGAGCTCACATTGGTGAGGCAAGGAAAACTCCCTTTAGATTACATTTAAATACTTTATGAAGACTATACCAGGGACAAATAGAATTTGAAAGCTGCATTTCAGGTTCAGTGGGGTAAATCTGTAACTCAACTACGGGAAAGCACAAACCCACCAAACCAAATGATCCTGAACTCCTCCCCAGCTGTGCACACACCTGGTGAGCTCCTGTCCCTGATGGGTCGGTCTGGAATTGCCTGGCTTTTCCCACAGGCCATTCCATGCTTTTCTATGTAATTTCTTTTGGCACTTTAATAGCACATCTGTTGTCTGCCATCTTGTATGTCAAAATTCAATTTTTTCCCCCACTCCTCTGGGCTCTGCACTGTTCATTACTGCTTCCTTTGCTATACCACCAACTTTCCTCTTCTTCTGAATCAGACCTGCAGAACATGCTTTGAAAGTTGCAGGTGATGCTACTGAATTGCTCCCATTTTCCTCTCACCCCAACCAATATGGAGATGGTTTTAAACACAAACGAACCATCCCACTTTCAAAGAGCTTCACTTCAGAAAAATGTTGTTGCCTTAATCCTCTGCTCCTGTTCTTTTGCCTCAGCCGATTTCCAAACATCAAATAATTTTGAATATGGCATTTACATACACTATTAATGAAGTGGGAATTCTCCAGGGCAGAAAACAGGGTCTTTCATTTATCATTAACACAGGAACAATTCTATGTATATTTGTAAAAGAACCATACATCTGCTTCACTAATTCCAACATATTTCGATTTTTATTACTTCCTCTGTTTTCCAGAAAACTTGTTTTGTGAGAGAACTACAGGAGAGGTATTCCTTGAAGTTAGTTTTTCTGTGAAGCATGATGCAGACTTGTGAAACCTGAACAACAATTTCGGTTTTTTTAAAAGGATATAAAACATGAGAATCTGGATGAGTCAGTGATGCCCAGCACACAGAGTTCACCTTCAGAGAGAAGAAGAGATACTATTTTTGTGATCTGTTATTCAATTAAGGAAAGATTATTTCCATGCAAAAATGACAAAATTAGGCACTGGGCACAACTTCTTAGCCCCCTAAATAACTCAGCAATGGAGCACAAGCATTTCAGCTTCATACTCGTAGTGACAGAACAGCATTGACAAGTCTGACCAAACACAGACTGAGGCACCAAGCACATCCTATTATTCAAGAGACCATCCCTGGAAGAATCTGAGCTTGAAGAGACCATGAAAACCTGTCTTACATATGTCTCATATTTAAAGGAGGATAAACACAGTTTAAGGGTAAAACTTTAAACATAAACACAGGATAAACACAGTTTCCCAAATTATTTTTAAGAAAGAAGCATGCAAATCTTGCTAGCTTTGATAGCAAAACATTAGTTTTGCCAGCTACAGTCCAAGTCTGAAGTAAGCATTATCCTTGGAAGCTGGTACTTCTATGTAGTCTTCCATTCCAATTGTAGTATAACATTCCTGACAACTATCACTGGTACTCAGCACTTTCAGGACAGGTTTATTGTGGTTCTGTGTTTACCCAAGCTTCACATTTCTACATTCTTCCATTCTCTTCTCCTAGCCCCTTCCCCAACCCCCATGGCATTTCCCCCTGAGCCTCCCAAGAACAGTGTTCTGAGAATGCAAGCACTGAAGGAAGGAGGAACAGAAAATAGTACTTTGCGGTTTGTGAAGTAGAGGTTGTCATACATCTCCACAGTGAGAGACTCCTTCCCCAAACCGCTGAGATTGATGATACCATATTTACATCCTCCATGCTCTACATCGTTCACAGTGAATATTCGTTCACAAGCAACATCTGCCTGTAAAATAAAAGCTGCCTATTAACACTTACTGGAAACTTACAGGAAAAACAGCTTGAGGGAGTTGCATTAGGTCTAAAATGAAACAACACATTAATTCTGATCCCTTTAACACCACCTGCTTTCCATTCACCTCTAAAATCAGTGGCCAACTCCTTTTAAATGCATGCACAGAAAAAACAGGCATAAGAAAAGGATTCAGTTCTTGGCTTACAATAAATGATCTTTCCAATGTTAACAATTCTATACACTTACACTGTTTCTGAGTCCCTTCTGGCTTCAGCTACCTATGCAGTGCTCTGTTTACAAGGCCAGGAGCTGGTCCTGGAGAGCTTCCTATATAGTCTATGAAAGATCATGAAATGTAAAGTGATTACTGATGTTTACTCAGATTCTCTGAACCACAGGCTTTGCCACTCCCAAAATCCTTCTCTTCCTTTTTTTCTTCTTTCTCTTGATCCTCTCCACTCCTCCTCCCAGCCCCACAATAATGATCCACTCAACTCTTATTTACTTCCAAAAGAACATGTTGATCAGATTAAAAAAAAAACGAACCACCAAACAAAAAAAAAACCACAAAAAACGAAAAAAATGCTTCCATATCCAACTTTTTTTATAATTTTCCTTTGTACGAAAGGAACAGCCTCTCCCTACCTGTTCAAAATTATCGAGCACAGATTTTAACAACTGACAGAGCAGGAATAACACATCTTTAAAAGCTAAATTTGACCTGTGTGATTTGATTACAAAAGCCTGAATTTTCACTGAAGACAGGTTCTCTTTATCTTAAAGACTTATCATTTCTGGTAACATACCACAATGATTTTAAAATTGTTGGTTCCAGCAACTGAGGAATCCGGACTGTGAATTTCTATCTTCCTCCTCTGCATGCAGTTCACTTTTAGTTCATGGACTAGCCTGTAAAAGCAGGTAGGAGGGTGAGGGGGTTGAAGAGAGGAGAATTCAGGTAAGCATAAATTTAATGCATATGAAAAGAACTCTGGCCAGGATATCGAACTGCTTCTCAATCACTGAAGAGAAAATGCCTGAATAACTAGCATGCTGAAATTTAACTTACATAACTCATGAACATGTGCATCTTCCACATTCATGGAATTTCATCCCACTATTTTGAACCCCAGCACATCTTTAGTAGCCAGAAGAGCAACACAGCAAGTCACTAACTTAACTTGCCCTCTGCTGTTCTAGTGGGGGGCAAGGGAATGGTCATGTCTCTTGAAAGGCGCTTATCCTGAAAAAGCTGTGTTATACTTATAAAGTACAATGCGGCAAATCAGCATTCATATACATACATAAAGTAAACTTTTTTTGAAGTAAAATTGGGAAACAACTTCCTCATTTGAATTCTCATAATTTTAGCAAACTGATTATTACAGAATATAACCTTTTTTCTGACTTTAAGTAATATGTTCCTCTTCATCCCAATGGAACAGCAAGAAATGCAAGAAAACCTGACAAACAGTTGCACTAACAGCAGAACTTGGCACTGCAAACAGAAGACAAATCAAATCATTGTACCTGCAATAACTTGTGGAGCTGAGCAAACCCAGCTGCCTTTTCTGTAACAGCACAGATGAGTTCAGTCCAGCCCTTGTTGTTTTCTGGAAGAGAGTAACATGGAACTGTGCTCAGTTATTTACTTGTTTAAGATTCAAACATGGCTGGGGGTCTTTGATGTTTGGGATGTTTAGGTAATGTTTTCCTCTAGCCTATATACATTAAAATTTTCAGAATGTATAAAACACATTCCAGCACCATCTCCCTGACCTACTACAGTAAGTAGACAAGAATATACTCCTGTGAGATGTGGAGCGCTTCTGTAAATACAGAAAGCCCAACAGCCATTTTTCTCACTCTACATAATCAGCAGTACCACCTGGAGGTGTAAAGTCACCTTCTGGTTTCACTACAACACCTGAAATTCTTCGTACACAGCAGAATTTTTTTATCACAATGAGACTGCTATAAAACATGCAGTCCTACTGTTGTCCTAAACTGATTTCCATTCCATTTCCATTCCCCCCACAGCACTGGGGTTGGAACTAGAGGATCGTTAAGGTAATTTCCAACCCAAGTTATTCTATGATTCCATTCCATGATTCACAATTTTTTTAGAATTTAAAGCAAACACCTTCTGAGGGGACCAAGGGATAAAGTATTTTGCAGAATTACAGAGTAAGAAATCTTTTTGATAATGCTCAGACAAAGCAAGTGTTTGAGAGCCAAAATGTTCTTTACAGTGAAGACTGAAGAGCTGGTTGGAGAACTTCATTGCTTAAGAAAAAGAATGCTGCTCACTTTTTCCAAATGACAACATATTTAAGCTGAGCTGTTATTTGTAAAGTTATAAGGCATGTTTTTCATGTAATAAAAAAGCATCCTTGTTAGATATTTCACCCAGATTACAAATATCCAGCATCAGCATTAATTTCACTGTAACACTTTATGAAGAAAAACACACAGGCTTTCCAGACATAAACATTAAGACCTGCCTTGATTTTAGCTGTCCAAAAATGTTCTTCAAGAAAAAGCTGCTTCCACCAACTATGATTAGTATTGTTTCTTCAAGGTCCAGTATGATCAACAAATTTATTAAAAATGTGAAAAACTTTAAATCAAGACCCCACTTTGCCAATTCAAGGCAGGAATTTGAAACCTGGCATCCAATATCCTGACTCAAGTGTAACTATTGGACAACTGCAATTCTGAGCACAGTTCCTATGTCTTTATAGGGGTTTTTTGTTTGTAATGACTTGATTTCATTCCTGTGTGGAACAGCCAAACAAAAGGCTTCAAGGACTTTATTCTTAGCAGAAAAACAAACTGAATTGCCAGAATTTGAAGACTTTAGTTTATAATCTGTCCTGGGCCAGAGTACGATAAAGCCTAACTGCAATCTTTTTCAAAACATACCCGATTCTGTTTTTCTTCCTCTTCTAAGAGTCTCAGTCTTTTGCACTCCATGGCCTTGTGCTGAATGCTGTCCTTGGTGAGTGGGTTGTGGTTATTATGTCCAGGCAGTAGGCGAAAATAGCGGTTCTTTTCTGGGTCATAATAAAACCCTGGCAGTTCTTCAGGGTGGGGGGACATAGGGGAGAAAAAGTGGCAAAATCAGATGGAAAACTAAGTTTGTTTATCGCTCTTTGATATTCCATGTCTTCATGTGAACGTCGGAGTTACAAGATCCAAAGCTCTTGCTCCCAACAGGTCCCAAGCATGATACACAGACTAGGAACAGACGAGCCACTTACAGGAGAAAAAAAAGATTAATTATAGTGTTCAAATGCAGTGCTGTTACACAGGTACAGAAGGGACGTCACCACTGACCAAGAGGAAATTCAGACCAATCAGAAAATCACAAACGAAAGGTTTTGTTGCAGAACAAAAATGGTCTTTCTTCATAAATAAATCACGAGGGGACATTCTTAGTTAAAAGACTTGGTAGGACAGCAAAAAAAATGACAACGAGGTATCAAATAAACCCAAATAAAGTGATTCACTTCCCAGAACACTTTTTCTTCAGCACAAAGGAGAGATTTAGATAAAATCAAGAGTACATTTGGCTCCTTCCAAAGATAAACTGGGATGAGAAACACTCAATTTTAGTGCTCCATTGTCTGGGTGAATGCAGAGGCAGACAGGTAAAATATTTTGACAGATTTAAAATGCTTTGACGGATTGTCTCAAGACAAAGAAATTTCTTTAGAGGCAATTGTTAACGTTTCATTTCAAGAGTTTTTATTTAAAACTTTATCTACTACCAGAATTTTCATTTTAAGTAACCTCTTTTTGCAGCTGCTTACCATTCATGCTCCTCTGCATCTTTTAGGTTTCGGCTTAGCCACAAGTGACCAAGACTTATACAGGTCAGCAAAAATAAAAAGTTCCTCAAAGAATCAATAAAGTTCATAAAGGCACACTACATTTAGTATACGAAATCTAATTACACAAGAATAAATATCTTGCAGGATACATCTCCTAACATACTCACAACACAAAATAGTGATATACAAAAACAATCTCTTTAAACTCAGTGGTTTTTTCAGGACTCTCCTGTTGTACAGAAACATATGTTCCCACTGGTTCAATTCTTGCTAGCATTGTTTAATGAGTCAGGAAACCAGAACGTGAACAGGACATCTTTCTCAACAGCACTGCTAGTTTATAATTTGTTGTTAATGAACAAATATTTAGCCAGAGTGTATTTATTACAGACTACAAAGTACACTGGAGGCATAAAGAGAGACACATCACACAAGACAGACACGCCACAAAGTGGTGGATTGTTGCACCTTTCAAAAGACTGAGTAACTGACCACAAGCTGTAACTTTTTATATGCTCTCTTATTTTATTTGCTTCCTTAGTAGTTAATTTTCTCCCCAAAGCAGCATTTCTGGAGGGAGAAACAATTGCATTTTTTCAGTTTATATCAGCTTGGCTAAGCACACAAGTTTTCAAACATGAGAAGCACTTGTGGGCCTGAAAGTGATTTGGCTCTGTTCTCTAGATCCTTACTTACTACATCTTTTTGTATCACCTGATGTTACTTTTCTTCACAAACTTTACTGTTTATGTTGTTCCCGTCACACCAGATTATCAATGCAGCTACAACTACTTTTTCATACAATCAGCATATAGGAACTGACTTTTGACTTACAAACATCATCTCTTCTTACCTGGTGCTACAGAGTTCTGCGCTGAACTGGACGAAGAAGGATCTTCACTGCAGCTGAGACCTGCATTCACTGAGGTCTGTGGTTCCTCCTGTTCCAGACTGAAAAAACAGCACTGCCTTCAAGATAGGCTCACAATTGCCCCATACATCTTTCCCACAAAGAATCTAGAAAGCAGATTGTTACTGACATCAATGCAGTACCATTTTGCAGTGCTCTGATAAACCCACTCTGCATATCATGATACATTAAACTACGAAAATCAAACAGTAAAAATATTCAGCTTAAAAATTTCTCAAGAACATTAGTGATACCAGCATCCTAAAAGCCTTAAATTACCTGCTAATACATTAGAGGTGGTTGTTGATTGTGCAAGTGCCTTTAACTATTTCAGCAAAAGATTAACTGGGCACAAAAGATTAACTGGGCAATCGTACATTACACGAACAGCCCACTCCTGAAAGCATGGAAGTCTTCACGGCACAAAGCGAGAGACAGTGCAGGTAAAACACTGATGTCAGGTCAAAAATATTTTGCCATTATCTTCATAACAAGAATTTCACTGATGAGGTTCAGAAACATGCAAAATAAACAAAAGTTTCATGAAAATTTCAAGAAAAGCCACTGCTTTTCTAATAAACATTGCAGGGGGTAACTGCAGCTTTCCTTTTTTTGAACTGATATACATGAGCATATTCGGTACTGATGAGCAAAATTCCACTGGGATGTTTTCTGAATCACCTGTACAATTCTCACTTTTTAAGACAGGTCTTATTACATCTCATCTTAAAAGCAGTAGGTGAAGACGTTTTGCAAGAGTCATAATTTATTGAAAAGAAAATGACAAAGAAACTCTATTTCTAATACCAGCTCTACTACAGTTTGATTATACAACTTTGAAAATAGTTACAGAACACAACAGGTATACAAAGGGAAAGACACCCCAGATCGAAGCCAAGCACTTAAGTTTAAAGCTCTGTAACAAAACCTTTTAATTCTGCTCACTGAAGTAGTGCCCATTTGTATTTCTAAGTTTTCTTATACAAGTGCAACTAGTGTGGCAATTCATGTGTGTCTCTTTTCCTAAAAATACGTTTTCAAAAAAACCAAACCAAACCAAACCAAAAAACACAAACCAAACAAAAACCGCAGCATATTAAAGCAAAGCATTGGCCTCTTTTAGTCTTGCAAGAAGCACTAAGGAAAGAACAGGGGAATGAAAAAGCAACCACATAAACAGCTCAAATATAGGCAAGTACAAGTTCTAAAATATAAAACGTGTTTTCTGAAAGGATCAGTTTTCAAGGCAGGGGATTATTCCTGAGACCTTGTTTAATTTTCCTGATCTGCTAGATATGGTATTATTACCACATTACTTACCATGCTTTCAAACATTCAGGAAGATCCTTCAATGACAGATTTTACACCAGTCGACTCAGAGGCTTAAAATAAACAGGTGGGTAGAATGAAGTAATTATATTTTTCCTCCCTGATCTATTCTTGCAGATTGATGAAGGGTTTATGGATAATGCACAAGTGAAAGGACCGGCTCGTGGAACCCCATCTCAGTTTAAAATCAGCGTACAGTTGTGAACGCACAAAAAACTTCCAGAAATCAACGCAATTCCACTCCCAGTAGGGATGACAGATATACCAGAAGTACTGTCTCCTAGATCTTCAGGTGGCAAGCCTCTCAGTTCTAGAAAGTCACCATTCTGCACATTTAAGTAGGCATAAGACCGAAGGGCTTAGCGCATGCCAAGCACAAGCTGCGGGTACTTGCCTTTGGGCGCGGTTGTTGTGACTCGCTCTTCGGTGTCGCTGGGGGTGGTGGCTGCGCTTGTGACTGCTCCATCCACGCCTCTCCTTGCCTCGACGGTAGCTTCTCCTCATTTCTACTCCTAAAGCAAACAGACGCACATACTTCACCCCTACTTGCCCGGAACGGCTCAGCACACAACACAAGTCTCTTAACGCGGCCTCTTTTCAAACAGTTTCAACCTGTAACGACCAGGCCCGCCGACCGGCCGCAGCACAGGCGCTCCCCTACGCCTGTCGACTTCCCCGCTAGTCCGGGACCAGCTCCGTGGCT